>OMKL01000005.1:0-28990 GCA_900302295.1 Parasudis fraserbrunneri
GTGGGGGGTGCAGAAACTCCTGGCCTAGACCACATACTGGTGGTTGCCACCGTAGTTCATCGTGTAGGCCTGCCGACTGTACTGGAAGTGGTCAGTGAGGACATTGTTCCTGCTAAGCTGAAGCTCTGAGCCGTGGGGGAAAGGCACTGAACCGTTGGGCTGCATCTTATCCAGTCCTGGGTTGTCAAAGGACAGCAGGTCCTGCTTGGTGCTGGGCAGCAGTTTCTTCTCCTTGTTGGCATCATACTTTGCCTGTTGGAAGGAGGAGAAGGACAAATGGGTTTAGAGGAATGCAAGACGCGGTAAGTTATACACCCAATAAACACAGAGGGAGCCTGCGATGGGCTAAGCTTCAAGGACAAATAGTGTCATAGATGCAAAACGCATTTCCTGTGAGCCGCCACAAGGGGCAGATCGGCTAACTGTGAGTGAGTTACTGAATGAGTGATTGAGTGAGTTAGTGACATTGCCAGTCATATAGATGCGCTTGGCATCTAAAAACAGAGAGCAAGACAACAACACTGAGTTTAAGTAAGCCTAAGAAAACTCAACCAGAGCCTCAAATATGATCCTGGGTAAAATAATTGTACCACTACACCACATCACAGTAAACGTGCTTGAACACCAACCATGTCATGACCTGGCAGTACTGTCTGTATGGATCAATCTTACCTTGTTGTAGAGGAAGACCCCCACTATGGCCGTCATCATGCCCAGCACATTGGTGGAGGAGACGGGGTTGCGCAACATCAGCAGCGAGATGCTAATGACCATGATCCTCTTGGTGGCATTGGCCACGGCGTAACTGAGTGGGCTGACCAGGTTGAGAACGCTGAAGGCGATGACGTTCTGGGCAAAGTTACAGAAGCCGCTGATCAAAAGCAGGAAGAAGGTGGTTGTCCAGCCCGACATGTCTGACTGGTAAGAGGAGAGGAGGACACACAGTTTGGTTAGGTTGACATGAGCACAGCAGATACTATTATGCCTCCCTGACACAACACTGATAACTATTCATTAAGATGAAACAATGCAATCTAATTACTAATTTTCAATTATGCTTTGTAAAAAGACAAACCATGTCTTGATCATGTCAAAAGATTAAAAACTTAAAGAACCAGTACTTTTTGAATATGAACAAAGCCCCTTGAGAAACTATCCTTCTGGTCAACATAATCAAACCATTTCATATGGCCAATCAACTTCCTGTAATAAGATTGCATCATCTAAACTGTTACCCTGATTCACCCATCAGTCAGTGGTCAGTAGTTGTAAAGGCTATCAGCTAGCTAGTCAACAAACAGGTAATGAAACTAGTGTGCTACAATTTAATTCTTTAGTGGTTCAAAAACAGTTACAGCAAATGTGACAATTGATTTATCACCTGCTAGCCCAGGTTAACCAATGTTAGCCAATGTTAATCTCCAATAGCAACTGGTCACATTCGTCCCATGAATTTGTTTACATTTTGAAAGCTTCCTGTATTATGATGCCAATTTGATATCTCCTTTCAATAATCTCCTAGGCATCTGTAAACAAGTGTCTCGTGAACAGAAGGCCATGCCCCCTCAACATACTGAGAGTTGGCTGTGCTCAGGTGGGTGCAGTAAAACAGTTATAACAAAACAAATGATACATCTGAAGCTGAAAAAAAGACACTCCTAACATTAACATTCCACAATAACCTTTTACCGACTAAATTGACATCATTGGACTGGTTCTAAGGTCCCTCCAACAAACCATAGCATGAACCTTTGTAGAAGCAATAACAGTTGGCAGTGATGGTGGGCTCCCTTTGACAATCATCCATTCTACTCACCAGATCTCCTTCCACCAGGAAAGCGGAGAGGTCGACAAGAACCCAGGTAGGCACCATGAAGATAACAGCGTTGAAGCCCAGGATGTTGAGCAGCCTCAGGTGGTGGATCCTTGTGTCTCGCAAAACCTTTAAAGGAAAAGCACATCGATATGTTGCAACATGCCCCTTTAAACGGATAAGAGCAGTATCATTTTACCTTTGGCTCATTGCCAGCATCAGACCACGCTAGGCAAAACTGTTGTCATGGCTTTTAGGTACTGTCATAGTACTGAGCCCATGGCCAATAAGAAACAGTCTAGGAACTGTCATAGTACTGGGCCCATGGCCAATAAGAAAGTCTTTGTAAAGCAGGAGTACTTGTAAGAGCAATTGCCAAATATTTATTTAAAGAAGCTTCAGCAGGACAGACGACACATGAACAAAACATAAAGGATAGTAAAAATGCTGCCCTAATAAACATAGCTCTGACCAGCTGCAGAGACTACATTTATTTCCCCTACATGGAGCTTCCTCCTGACTGAATGACCCAGACAGGTCTAAGAGGTCTACCTTACCTAGCACCTACCATAACAATCCATAAATATCAATCAATAAATATTCCCTTGCTAGAACAGCAAAGCAGACCCAGCTCAGTTGAAACCACCCTTTCTCGGGCTTGACGTCTTTATACAGAAATCAGACCCGCCTCTGTTCCACCAGTTTGCCAGAATTAATGCTCTGCGTAAAGGCGGCTTAAGTGATGACGCTGACTATGCAGGATGCCTCGTCACATGCACATACTCTCCATTTCTCATCTGTTGCGCTTTTTCAGGAGTGATTATATTAACAGGTTGCACAGATACTTCTCGTTTTAGAGGCGCAATCCATCAACGCGGAACATACCAAATATTATGTTAGAATGCTGATATTTATCTTTTGAAGTGGGAACTACTGTTCTCAGCCTGGAGTGCGCCGTTACAAATTGTCCCCACTTTAAAAGACAAATATCAGCATCATAACGCCACATTTGGTCTATGCATCCTTTTCCTTGATTTTGCAATGCCGAATTACACCTTTGAACCAAGAGGTATGTCTGTGCAAGCTGTTTTTCTTTATGGAGTTAGGAATATAATGGAGAGATCAACTTCTAGATGGGAAACTGACGAAGGAGGAATATAAGTAAAAGTCACTTAAAGGCCAATCAGTGATCCAAACGTAAACGAATGAGTGGCCCCACCACCAAAAATAAGAAATAGAAATGGAAACGTGTATTCATTCTCTCGTTGATTGACTTGAGCTTTTGATAGAAGGACCAACAGTAGACAACAGATGGCCAAATGTACTTGCTATATTTTTTGGTTGTGAGATGTTTGTTTATGTTGGTAATGTTTGGAGTAAAACAGATCTATATCCCAATTTACAATGGGTCAACACTAGAACAGCGGACCTTGTGCACTTCTGTGGACCGCGGCCAGAGTGGTCTAGTGACCATGCAGAATAATGCCTCCTTAGGAAGAATAAGGGCTGGCTGCCCTTTGCACAAATAGCATCCACATTAGCCTGGAACCTTAGTTTGTTGTCCTTTAAAGTAGCAACATCTTTGTGTTGGTCAACCATTGGCTCCATTGGCTCTCCACTGACAAAGGTCTGCATTGTTGACAATGAGCTCTTTCTAAAATCAACAGCCATGTCCTTGGTTTTATTGACATTTAGTTTCAAGTAGGAGCAGTCACACCATCCAACAGACTCCTCCACCACAATGACAGATTGGTCTATGGTTTGGATATATGGTTTGGGCTGGCAACTTTTTGAATTACAGATGTGAAGATGTTGGTCCCTAGATACCACACAAGTTTAGTGAGAATCGTGAAAGCGGCCAAGGATGAGTAGGGGAAATTGTCAAAAATCCAATATGGTGGACATGAGAGGTCCCAGTGGCAATGCTGTGTGTAGAATAAGGTGGACATGTGTAGTTCTGTGTTCAAAACTGTGTCAAAATTATACCTTTTATTATAGCGCCACCATCTGGCAGATTGGTGTGAGAGGCCTTGGCATACCAAGATCTATCATTGTGGCAAATTTCATGTCTCTTGCACATACCATGGCAAAGCAAACAAGGTTTTTAGAAATGTTCGGACATTTTTGGAACTGACCGACAGACTGACAGATTTGGAACTTGTACTCGCTCCTTGGTCAACTGAAGAAATTCTGTGGGGCTTTAAAAAGACTCATGTGGTCTGATGCTAGCTATGAGCCAAATGTAAAATTATATAGGTGTTATCCTTCTATTTCTATCAACCTAATACATCAGTTCAAAGTATATCAGGTAAGGACAAACATTCTATGATTCTTTTCTAGCAGGGGCACTCATTTCTAAGTGTTTGGATACTCGCTCAATTTGAAATATAACTTAATAGAAAATGTAAAGATTAATGAGTCCAGTGGGACCAGTAATACAAAACTGATTTTATTACTCTCGCATTTAAACACAGCCCAGTAGGTGAAAGCTTCAGTGCTGAATAAATCCCTGCTAAAATATTACTTGAGTGGACACAGGTCACCAGAGCAGCTCACTTATATACTCAGCAGCTAGGCTGTATATTATGCTATGACACCATAGGAACAGAACAGATACATTCAAAACATTACTTACGAAGAACTTTTCTGGAGATCCTTCAAAAAGCTCCTAAATGCAAACTTGTAAGTCCACTGAGGCCTACTGTGGGTGGGCTCCTCTACCAATTTTTTCAAAGGCTATGTTAAATCAAGTTACCTTCTTTAATCTGATTTGAGTAAAACAGGTTTTACCCAATGGCCAAAACCTGAACCTCAAAGATTCAGTTCATGTGATTTGCAGCAGTATGTGCATGCCTACCTTTTTGGAGAAAATGTTCTGCAGAGAAAAGCAGAGCGTAGCAGCCAAGGCGCTGATCAGGCCTGACATATCAAAGGACAGCTCTGTAACTGTAGCCAGGAGCACACCTCCGATGATGGGGATGAGAGATATGTACACCTGAGATAAGGCACACAAAGGCAAAGTAGGCCAAAGTCAGCAGCAGCAACAAGACAGATAGCATTTCCAAGTCAAGTAAGCTAAATCTGATGCATACACCTGTGCAGTGGAGAATAGAGCGCCATTCACATTTCAGTACAAGAACATGGCTCTTGCCATATGCTCACTACTTCATACAGTGCAATGCTGTGCCACTTCAGCACAAAACACTACATCTCAATAATGACACAAATTACACCATCAATCCTTTTCATGTTGATTTGTGTAGACCATTATGTCAAATAATGTCATTTATCAAGCAAAAAAATGTCCTTCATTTTCGAAATGCTCTGTGACTACAATCACTAGAACCAGCTAATGTAAAGCCATTGGCTGCGCGTTGAAAGGTCAGACAGCAACTGGGGGTGTACGTGTCAAAGGTCAATACATTTAGACTTTCGGCGCAATGCACTGCAAGCAGGTCGGTGTACGACTCTGGCCAGTGAAAAATCGGTCTCTGTTGAACACAGTGGCCGAGGCTCGCACTGAACTTTTCGTAGGCTGAAATATAAACGTGGCTTTAGAATCTGCTTCAATTGCTTCTGCCAAAACCTTTGTTATTGGAATTTAGATACAAGTGTAAGCAAACCATTTTGGATAGGCTGTATCTGGTATGCCTTCTATGTGGAGATGCACTGATACCACTTATTCCCTACTGAAACAGATTCAGAGTACTTAACTTTATCTTTTGATACAGAGTACCCATCTGAGACATTAATTGTACTTGACAGTGTACCAACTAGACCAATAGTTTGGAGTCACTGGACAGAAACAATGGAGATGGAATCACGAGTAAATTTTCCTCCATTAGAGAGATCCATCATCCTTCTATATGTAAAAAAAGAGAATGTTACATATTGTTACACATGGTTCTTGGTATTGGAGTTTTGTATTGGGGAAATTGTCCCGATACAGAAACCAATAATGAAATATGCAGATGAGCGAGACGAGATTAGACCTTCATGCCGTCTATCCCAGTTTGCTTAAGCTAGGCTCAGTCATTCTTGGGTAGGCTATAACTGAAGGAGCCTAACCTGTTGGTTGATGATTAACAGTCTTACCAGGAGGCAGCGTATTTCAGGGTAACAAATATTCTAAAGCAGGTTGAACAGACATCCGGTTCATCTCAGGATAGGCCTGTATATCAGTCCCATTTCAGGTGTGGGCAGTTATCTTGAAAAAAATTCCTATTTGTCCCAAATTACAGTCAAACTTTCAGATTTTCCAATGAGCTTCTGCCAACTTTGTCAGGCTTTATAGTTCTCCTTTCAATCCTGTAATACACACATTAAAAAGTGATTGACACCAATACCTGTCAATGCCTTGTCTGTCAACCATGCCAACCATGATCAAGAAAAGATTATGTTTGGTTGAAAGTGCAAATGCTAAGGATGTATGCTCAGCCATGTTCATTTTGAAAACACCCCCATCACCACAGCCCTACGCCCTGAGAATCTGGTCACCCCCAGACAAAAGATACTGAAGATGGCAGTAATATGAGATGCCAAACCATCTCAGATTATGCCACATCACCACTGCTCACTCTCAAACACAGTCCTGGTATTATGTCAGTTCTCTGCGTAGAAGTGACCCAGTAACACAGCGTTACTTAACTGTACTATACTATGTCAGTTGCTCACCTTTGTTGTCTGTTTCTCCTTCATGATAATTCTTGATAACAGCACAACCCATATTGGCATTGTGGCTTTGACTGTAGAATAATAGGAAAAAGGACAACATTAGATTGAAATATACAATTGACATTTATTTTCTTGACCTCATATCAAGCAATAACAGTGAATGTGGATGAGGGGATAGAAATGGTTGTACATATATTGGGGGAAAAAAAAAAAACAGTAACAGTTGTACAAGCCCAGTCCTCTTGTGTCAGAAACAAACACACGCCCTTAGTCAAACACTACATCTATGTCAGAGACACTATTGGCTATGTGTCACTTACGTTTGTGTGGTTTGTGTGTGTAATCAGGATACAGTAAGGATAATAACACTACTCAATGTACTGTATGTTAAGTTATACGATCAACTAGCTAAACATCACAAAATGTCTGTAGCAAGTGATAAGTGAAAAGGATGCCATTATGAAAACTGTCAGAATAGCTCATAATTGAAACAAGATATGTCGCTGACTGGATCTCCTTGTACTGGATAAGTTTACAGACATAGACCCTCCCCCTAATGTTAGCTAGTTAGCTTGACATAATTCGCTAACCCAGCTAGTTAGCCTAAAGGGAATCGCAAGCTGTCCAGTTAGAGTTAATTCAAGTCCACGCAAAGGCACTTATATCAAAGTATGTCTCTGTTTATATATCAAGTGTGTACACAATTAAGTGGTACAGGACACCGATTCAAACAGTAATACTCGGCTGATAGCTAGCTTGCGCTAGCGTGCTAGCTAACTTAGCTCATCACCAGTAGCTGGCGCATTTGTAACACAAGACACATCGGCGATGATTGTCTGGAGTTGTCTCGCTCCTGTTGGCCTAATAGATACAATCAACACATGAATCTATATTGTATACTTACCAGTGTGTGCATATGAAACAGGCACTTTCCATATACTGAAGTGGGCCGACACAGATGCGAAGTATTTTCCGAAAGCTAACGGAAGGATGTACCACCGGTAGTATCTGCTAGGTAGTTCTGTTTTCGGGACTCCCCATGCCCTCAACAACGGTGGAAGGAAGATGACGATTGAAAATATATGAAAGAGTGAGACAGTGACGGGATACGGGAATCCATTGAGAATAATTTTGTTCACTACGTTCCCTCCCGAACTTACAGTATACCAACACACACACAGGAAAACTATCCGGACCCCTTCCCTGACTGGGGGACGTTCCACCGCAGCCATCTTCCAGTTTCGGAGTCACCGGCAGTGTGGCAAGATTGTACAAGTGAGACGTGGAGCGTGTTGTACGTCACTTCCCTCGTCCAGGCTGTGGTGGAGCTTAGGATCCCAGGTAGCCAACCTTATGACTAACAGATAACATTTCATGTATGCAATACATTTGAGCTGTATAGTCATAACTGCAATTAAAAGGAGTGGCACCCAAAACACCCACATACTCTGGGGCTTGTGGAATCACATGATTGTAGTAGTGTATTGCCGAATGGCTAGTTGCACAAAAGGCAAGACAGACTGGTAATTTAAGGGCTAATATGAAATGTGTGTGAAGATTCATATGCACACCGAAAGAGATACCGCAATCACAATTTCTGCATTTTTTTATTAACACATATCAACATGTCCACTGAAAAGGACTAAGTAGTAAATATTCTCTTCTGCGTTCAACTGAACACAAAAGGCTAATTTCTGTACATTCACTAAGGCTGTTTTTAAGGAAAACACAGGTTTCCATAAGGCAAACAATATCTAAAGGAATGGTAATAAGTACATTTTCCAGCATGTTCATTTATTTTTCGTTTTGTCCTCACAGTACAAAGATGCAATGTTGTAGCATCATCTGCTTTGCCATTTCAATTAATATTTTACAACCTAAATACATGGGAAAAGGAAGGCAGAAAAAAATAAAAGGCTAGAAATTCACATTATAAAAATGTGTCATTTTGCAGATTGTTTCCCTGTATAAGATAGGTTGGTATGTGTCTGCAAGGAAACGGTTTGGAATGTTACTGTTGCATCGTCTAACCAAATTTTAGAACATGACAGGTTTATTGACAAACAGAACAGATTGCATGTAGTCTGAACATGTATGCAATAGCAAAATTAAGAGAATATGCAAACTCAAGATAAATAAATTCATACATGATGACCACACTTCTTTATCACCAGCTTGTATTGTTCCTGCTTGCCAAACTCACTCCTTAAAATCAGTTACTTGACACCAATTGGCAGATTATGCATAGCCTTTCCCCTTTTGTCCTCATAGTGTGTTCCAGAAATTCAGTGATGGTACAGCTAAGCTATCTCCCATCAAACACTTTTTGTTTTTAAAACAGGCAGCACATTTGCTTAGGCCTCTTTCACCAACTACTGTATGCAAAGGAGCAGAGTAGGTTTTTAATTAACAGCCTTTCCACATGCCAACCTTGCTCTCTCACAGAGATAAGCAAGGAGAAGGCCACTTGCGCCTCAATATTCAGAAGTGACAACCGGATCTCAGTCAAGACAGACGTATGGCAGTATGTTTAACTTGCTCTCGTCTCCATGTGGGTCCAAGGATATGCACTCTGTCCAGTCATACCAGTTGTCCTTGGTGTCACTGCAACCATTCACCCCGGGCCAATGGTCATTGTGTAATCTACTGAGGTCCTCAATTGTGACCTCTCTGCTAACCCCTGGTAAGCCCGTGACTGGGGCATTTGGTGCCAACACGTGCATTTTCCTTGACTCTTTTACACCATGTTCTTCTTGTTTCAAGTACTCACTCATAAAAAAGTGTGCCCCGGAGGTCTGAGCTCCCGATGACGTGAGCACATTGCTTTGCTGGCTAAGGTACGACTGAATTATTTCATTCCTTGACAACTCCTTCCAGTTGGTCTGCTGGAAGGGGCTGGGAGGAACCGGGGCATTCTGCTTCGGCAGTTCTGTCCGTTGAAGTTCTGACGTGACAGGACCCGACTTGATCTCCCCCTCTTGGTAAGACTCTTTGTGAAATGAGGGTTTGATCTGCCCTGTTACAGGGTCAAACGTCAGTCTCCTGTCTTTTAACCTGACTGGTTTAGTGTTGTCCTCTACGGTCTGTCCATCTAAATTCACTGTATAGTCTCTGGGCCTGTATTTCTTTCTTTTCTTTCTCCCTGTGTTGCCAACAGCACCATCGCCTTCCAAACTAACCCCTTCGGTGAGGGAGGAGGCATTTGAGTTGTGCAGAGAATTGCTGGGAGGCCTGGATATCCAGTTGCTCTGAGAGTCAGAATCTGCCTGTCCATCCCAATGCAGGGTGGACTCAGCAGACCAAGAACCAGCAGTGTGCAAACCTTGAACACAAGCAGGTAAAGGCGGCGGAGAAGGCAAAGGAGAGGGCCCCAGCCCAGAACTGTCCATAGACCTAGGGCTCTCACTGGGGCTGGAAAGAGTTGATATTTTTGGTGCAGGTTGCTTGACAACTGCTTCCTGCTTCGCAGTTCGAGGACTATGCGAGGAGCAACGAGGGCTCCTGGGCTGATACTGCCCTCCTGAGGCAGCCTGCTCCAATCTGGCATGCTGTTGCAACACTGATGTTTTCAACAACGAGGAAGTGCTGGGAGGTTTGCTGAATCCTGGGGAACTTGGGTGAGGTCTGACAGCGTTGACAGGGATTTTATTGAGCCTGTCATGGTCTGGAAGCTCAGAATTCTCCCTGTCTGAAGGCTGATGTACACGAGAATCCAACGTATCTGTAAAAGGTTCGGGCCCAGCTCCAATTCCATTTGTTGGCAGGCGCGAGTACTGGGTTTTATCATAGGCATTTGTTTTGGATATTTTTGCTGGTAAGTGCTGTCCTTCCTTCTGCTCCCCTTTACGTTTCCTTGTGCCCGTTTTCTCCATTTTCGGGGAGTAACAATTGTTGAAGTCATTTCTGTTCTTTAGCTCCGGAACCGTTTTACCTGATGGCGGTGTGGCGACTGGAGCGGAGATGTCTGTTCGGCAGGGATGAGTGCCACCGTTGGAGGAACCCGATGTGCCAGTGTGACCCTTGGACAACACCTCGTTCTGCCCTGGCTCAATCAGCTTCTGCCAGTTACGCAGGAGCTTCTTGGCCCTCTTAGCAAGGTCCTCATCCTTGGTTTTCTTCCGTACATCATTGATCAACTTGCCAAGACGGGTTTCCTAAAAGAACATAAGGACATTATAAGAGCTGCCACAACTTGAAAAGCTAAGATGAAGTATGTTCTGAACTGGATTCTTTGGGGGAAAAAACTACCTCAAGAGCCTCTTTGGTGATGGGATATTTCTCCAAAAAGGAGATCACTTCCATAACTGCCACCATGTTGCAGATCTGCTGAAAATACACAATGCATGACATTAAACCATACATAGAAAAACATAAACCTAATAGTTAACCTAACTTTCATCAGTATCATTATTAACACAAAACCCATATTTTCCAGACACCTGGAGTCAGGCATTCATTCATAGTATTTGATAGCAGACATCTTGGTTGAAAACAACAGGTGATTGTAATCAGCTAGCTGGTGATTATCATCAAATGAAAACCATGGCCAATGAGCTGTGGTATGGCGCCATATTGTAGGGCAAAACACATAATGAGAATACCATGAATTCTAATTCTACAAAGATTATCATGCACAAACTTTACTTTCAGAGACATGGGAGACCAATAAGTAGGGACAAGGCCAAATTTGAATGAACTTTCAAAAGTGCACCTGTGTATCCAGTTTCAGGCTCAGTATGACAAACTGAGACTGCATGCAAATGTTCAATTTTACCGATCAGTGGGGCTTACCAGACTGGACTCTACAAGCATGACGGGTCAGAAAACATCCCACCCATTCTTCTTGACGCTGAATTTTACAAAACTTTCCTCACACTGAGATGGAGCGATTTAATTAATCTCAGAGATAGAATAATACAGGTCCAAACCCCAATAAATTATGAAGATGACCACTGTAATTTCATTTTGACCATGTATTGTAACCAGTTCTGTAAGGATTGAGATAGCTGAAAAGCCGAGTTGCACACAAGTTGTCTGACAAATAGAGCCTCTAGTAGAGGCCAACTCATCACCTAACGTTAAGCCGTTTGCTAGGAATTTGAACAAACCCTAGCTAGCCAAAAGCTCAACTGTATAATACAAACATTTTGCCATCTAGCTAACTACTTAGGTATCGTAGCTAATATACGTCAGTATAATAAAGTGAATAGTTTCTGTGGTTGATTAGGCTATCCAATTTATAACTGGCATGACATTTTTTCAAAGCTTGGCTATGCCTATGGTGCTGCAAGCCAGACTAGCCAGTATCTAGCATAACAGTAAACAAAATGTGATATATTGCGCGTATCATCAAAATCTAGCTAACTGGCGTTAACCTACAACCATAAGCGCTTGACTCATGTCAGATAACGTTGCGAAATTGTCATTCACATAGCAATGTTTACTTAATAATACCAATAAATGGCTAACGTTAAGCTGGCTAACCAGCTCGTTAGCCACACTGTGATTTACCTAACGCTACTGCTCCTAACGAACGATATTACCGTTAGCTGGCAAATAATATTCCTTCAGTTGTTGCCACCACTTTGTCGACATTAGGGCAGAAATTGTGGCCAAGTGCTGTCCCATTTTAGGTTCTCTGGGCTCATTCGTTTCCACCTAGCATCCCAAAGCTAACAGTACTCACATTGCTTTGGCCATCGATGGCCTGCAGCAGCCGGTCTCTCATTTGCTGCGGAGTCGCTGTAGCTGCTGTCATTGCCTGGCAGTGGCGCGGACTAGACAGACTCGGAATCCCCCGAAGAGGAGACTGGGTGACCTGCGACACTCACAGGCCAACCAAAATATTTACTAAGAAAAGCATGGTGACGCTTACTTAGTTATATTCTATTCCCTTGTCACGTATTTGGAAATCCAAACGTCAAATACAGATATTTCTCTTAAGATCGGCTACCCCTCGCTTGGTAGCCTGTTCCCAGGCCTTCTCATCAGGCTTTTCTGAAGCGCTCTCCTTTGGCATTGCATGATGGGAAATTTTACGTAACGTCACCGTTTTGCCATAACGCACGCATGCCATACGAACGTCCGAAAGATGGTGGCAAGAAATCAACAAACCCGATATTTGAACAAGTGCTGCAATCCACTTGGATAACATGAAACTACGATATAGCTATATATCGTATATAGTGTATAGCTATAATAGAATTAGCAAACATGTCGTACATTACCACTTTGAACAAAGCCGTAGCAAAAATATTGAGGGCACTAGCGGAGCCTGTTGCAAAATAGATTTCCAACTTGGTGCAGGACAATTATGCAACTTTATACCTGGAACTCTACCAAAGCAAGGGAGAAATAAACAAGTTAAAGAGGAGTCTTGCTTTAGCTGAGTCGACGACATAGACTATATAACATAGACTATATAATGTCACATATTCACAAAGAAATGGCAGCGATATGGAATACGAAGATGAGCAGATACATGCCGCCCGAAAATCTGACGTGACTGCGGCCGCGTCAGCAATGGGTATCAAAGTACTAGTTCCAATGGTGACAGGCATGAAGAGTATGACATCCGTGGGCCCCCAGACTCCAGCCGCTTTAAATAAGCTCAAAACACATGTTTCCCCATTGGTGAGTCTCCCAAGGTGGAACAATGCCCTCCACCTGCCTCTGCTCAGGGAGGCCCTCCTCCATCTCCACATCCTTCACCCTCTACACCACCTCCTGGCTCTCCCCATCCTCTTGACAGTGGAGCTCCTCCTCATAGCCCTTCCTCACACTCCCACCCCCCACTAACACAACATCCTCCAAACAATCAAAATACCTAGACTCCTAACTGACCCCTTCCCATCAGACCACGAAGGCGAGAGGACACACAGCAGCCAAGAATCTGATCTCATTCATGTAGGCAGTCTTGAGTTTATGGGGGACTGTTGCCACTTCAGCTACAAGTATCCAAGTGCTGGTTCCTGTGGGGCCAGACATAATGACAAGTCAGACATTCGTGGGTACCACAGACTACAGTCACTTCAAATAAATTCAAAACACATGTAACTTGTTTCCCCATTGGTGAGTCTCCCAAGGTGGAACAATGCACCTCATGTTGCGATCTGTACCACTGCCCCTTCTGCCAGCCCTCTGTCTTCAAAACAGAATACCACAGGATCATCCCTCACTTGCAAATTCACTTACACCGCGCAATCAGAATCAATGGGTTTGTTATCTGCAACTGTCGGCTGACATGCAGAGACCCATCTCACTTTCACTGCTGCTACTGTCAGCACACCCAAATCAGAAGAATAGGCATTGTGCAGCATATCTCGGACTGTCACAAGTTGTCAAAAAGGCACCCCCACCTGCCTCTGCTCAGGGAGGCCCTCCTCCATCTCCACATCCTTTACCCTCTACACCACCTCATGGCTCTCCCTATCCTCTTGACAGTGGAGTTCCTCCTCATAGTCCTTCCTCATCACACCCCCACCCCCCTCCCACACAACATCCTCCAAACAATCAAAATACCTCTCAAACCCTTAACTCTGACTCCTCTCCAAGCCTCCTCCCACGTGATGTTTCACCAACCCCGAGCACAGGCTCTTCTCCCTGTCAGCCTTCAGAAGCCAATCAAACTCTGGAAGAGGTTCAACCCTTAAGTCGTCCCCCAACTACTCATTACATGGAGGCAAGCCCAACTCTTTGTCCATCCCTGTCTCGAATTACCTCCAATATGTTGATGAAATCTCCCCACTTCCACTTCATCCTAGTCCCCCTAATCTACATTCTCAGGAGACTAAGAACATGCCACCTCAAAAGTCTACAGGGGAAACTATTGCCTCCAAACAGTTTAAAGAGGACAGTGCAAAATAATGTAAATCCATGATGACAAAGACGATGTGTGACCTCTGTGGGATTATCTCAAATAGGAGGAACTACAAGGTGCACATGATGAGAAGACATGCGGAGGAGTTTAAAGTGATGGAGCAAGAGGAAACTTGGTTGAAAGAGAGAGAAATTAAGGTGGCCAAGGTTATTTCCCCGTGTCATATTTGTGGCATGCTCTTGCAGAAGCACAACCACAAGAAGCACCGGCAGAGGTGGCACAAGGAAGAGTTTGACCTGGACGCTTGTCACATAACTCCGAAGAAGGGCATGAACCACACCCGCTTTCGTCGTTGTGGTGCGTTAGTAAAACTGCAGGAAACACATGAAGACTAAACAGCAGGAGAAGACTAGAGTGGCCTCGTACCAAGATGCTCTCAATCGTTTTGTGGCGGACAAGGACCCCGTCGTGGTTGAGAGCTCACAGCCCAGCTCTCCATCCACAACCGTTAACTCTGCCAACTCGTAGACAGTTAGAAGGGGGAGATGTGGTAAAAGAGCATGAATGGAATTGGCTCAGAGAAGAGAGCAATGAAAGCAAAGTTACTGAATTTCCTAGGTCCAGTGGGCCACTGACCTTTGATCCCACAAATTGGCAGCAGAGGAATACAGCCTTGACTCTTAATGAATGCCAAGTGGTATCCAAGACTAGGGAAACCTCATTTCCTAGAGAGCCCTCTGGAGACCATGGTCTGTATCTTCAGGGAGGTGATTTGCACGGAAGGGCCAAGCAGCATCTGTCTCTGGTCTGTAAAACATTCTGCAGCATTCTCAGGAAATATGCCTTTGGACAGACATCCTGATACAATAAAATTTTGCTTGTACTGTACTGGTTCATAATTGTACACCACTGCAGTGGTGTAGTTGACACAAGTATACATAGATACATACCTATTTCTCTGGACATTTAGGGTATACCCACCTATCAACCTTGTACTATTGAAATACATAGGGAAGTTGGATCAAAGTATACCCACCACCTCAACTACCACTACACCACTGGTTTACTCCACCTGTTAAAAGGGTTATTATAGTTTTGTATTTTTCATTTGTTTTCTATTCAGTTTAGTTTTAGTTGGTTTTCAGAATAGGAGTTTTACTTTAGTTTATTTGTTTGGAACACTATTGAGTGCATTACCTACTGTCTTGTTTCTCACTTCCCTTTTTAATTATTATCCTTTAGAGGATTTGTTGAATTGTAGAGACTGCAATTTCTGTGATCAATAAAATAACTTTGAGACAGAATTTGGTTTGCCATGTCATTGCTAATTTGGAACCGATGTCAAGTATTTATTTTTCACATTAGTATACTCCTGTCCATAAAAACTAAGCAATTACAGAACAGTTCAATCTCATTTGATGCTGAGTTTTTGAACTTATGCTCTGAGGGTCTAAAACACTGAAAAAGATTGCAAGTTAATGTTAATGTTGTTTTTTTCCCTTTTTATGGACCAGTTTCCCTCCATTGCAGCCAAAATAACCAGATGAGCAGAAGATTCCTTAGTGCCAGCCAGCCCTTGGTGAAATATGACTTAATGAATAATCCAGTGAGCTACATGTCAACAAGTAAACCTTTCTTATTAAGCTGCATATTGCACAGACAATCAACAAAGATTTGATACATTGAGTATGGCCCGAGACATAAAATACCAATATCTTCATTATTTTATTTTAATTGCAGATTTACACAGTATTTAATAGTTAAAAGAAAAAACTGGGCTTAGACCAAATCACCATCACCTTACGATCAACTAGACAGACAAGATTCAATGAGAAACTGTACAGTACTGAGATTACTGCTTAGGTCACATGATCTTATGAACCTAGATCTCAGATCAGTGGTCCTATTCTAAGATACATTGTGCATTCAGGCCCCATAAAGATGTAAAATGTAACAAATTCTTTGTGTCTTAGGAATAGGTCTGACAAAATAAATGTATTGATCCATAATTTAAAGTACTGCACATACAGCAGTGTTTGTAGGGTGAAAAACAACAACAGGTGAGACAAAGAACATGGAACATAATTACAGGTAAGAGAACTTAAATGATGGCAAAGCCCTATTAAAAGAGAAGCTTAGAAAGCCCATCATAGTGTGTTGAAAAGGTTTCATTTGTACACAGGCTTCTTGCCCAGGGGACCCCAGCCATCGGATAGGTTGATCATGATCCAAACAATCTGTAAAAGTTAAGGACACTGCAATCAATCCATAAACATTTTACTTTAAATAATTGACCTACACTTGGGAGTCTGCATAAAGAGCAATTAGCTAATCATCAGACATGTCCATTTACCCTAGAATCACAAAGCAACATATCGGGGACAGTCTAACAGAACGTATACAGGGCTGGGTATCGTTTACATTTTTTAAATGATGCCAGTTCCAAAATGGTGTACAAATCGATACTTTTCTTCTTTTTAGAATAAATACCATGCATCAATGACAAAAGGTAAAGCCTGCACACTTACTTTTAAACCATAACAAAAAAAATCTAACTTTATAAATTCAATAGGTGTGTCTACTTTTCCATAATTTTTTGCCTTCATGTTAATTTAATCTAGTTAACTTTTTACAGAAGGGTGTCAAGACCCAACTTCTGTACAAGAATTTAAGGTTTCTTTTTTCTAGCTTAATACAATTCTATTTTTGAACATAGGTCATGTAGATTTTGATATATGGGATGATGAATCTGATCTGACATTTTGAAGTATGGCTTTTGTATCACTGCTTTTTTCTATGTACTTTATTGAATTGTTTTTGGATGGTTAACCACACCTGCCATCATAGAGCTTGTCAGCCTATTGGTGTGCATGATGTATAAATATGGGTGTGTTTTCCATTTTGAAACATTCTGACCTGATGAAGATCCAAGTACGATTGCAACGTTGTCAATAATAAACTTTTGTGGCAGGGAGTAAGTGTGCAGGCTTTACCTTTTTTCACTGATACTGTTTTTTCACCGAATTTTTCACCGAATTTCCCTACGGGATAATAAAGTATTTCAATTCAATTCAATTCAGTTCAATTTTCTGATAGCCTTGCACCTGCCTGATGTGCATATAATTACTCTCCTTCAACTAATACATACCATGCAAACACCAAATCCCCAATTAAAACTTGGTGAATGTCAGAGCTATTACATCTGTAACTCTTGCTCTGTTCCCCCTGACCTGCCTCTGAAAACCAGCATCTCAGATGGAACATACATACAGTATAAGTAAATGGATCCTCACAATTTCGGTACTCATTTCAGTGCTGCACATGATCCAGTCCGGGTAGTATCGATCATGTTGGAACCGGTACCACACAGTGCTCGGTTCTCGATACCCAATTTATGTATGAATGTATAAAGCCTATTTTTACTTACACAATCATGCAGAACATGATGAAGATGTTCCACAAGGCAATGAAGATTCGAAAGTATCTTAGACTGAGCAAGAACTCCCTGATGTTGTCACCTAAAACAAAAACAAATTCAACTAGCCTGTCCAGTGGAAAAAGTAAAAGCATATGTCAAGCGCTCATTCTCTCTCCCTCTCACCAGTTGTTTGTCCTCCGGAGTCGTCTCCAAATCCTTGTGAAGATTCCTTCCTTTTGCTGCAAGATATTTGATATTTATTTGCTATTGTTTTAAAGGGAAATGCCACCCATTTCAAGAATTCACATCTTTTTCCTGTGTCCCAGGACAATTCAGTCAGTATTTGTGAACACATACCACTCAAGCTAGAAATCAGAGACAGAACACTCCAATTGGTGATGTCACTGGTATGTAAAATCTGGGGCTGCTCCATTGACAATTAATGTGGTTATGACTTTATGAGGCCATAAAATGTTTGTGGGAGCTCTTACACCCAAATTAAGTTTGAATTGTGGTTCAAACGTTCTATCAATGCTAGGATATAAACCTCATCTGGGTGTAAGAGCTCACGCAAACATTTATTGGCCTCATAAAGTCATAACCACATTAATTGTCAATTAATTGTCATATTTTACATCCCAGAGAGGTCACTGATTTGAGGGTTCTCTCTCTGATTTCTAGCTTTAGGAAAGAGTGGTGCCTGTTCACAAATACTGACTGCACTGTCCTGGGACACAGGAAAAACAGAATAGCCTACCGTATGTGAATTCCTAAAATGGGTGGCACCCCCCTTTAAGGTAAATTCTAATAGCACACTGTAACATGCAGACAATTTGGAAATTATTATACTCACAGTTTGAAATTCAGCACAGCTCCTGCATTCATGAGCAATGTCCTGAAAAGCACAACGACAGATAACGTTAGACCGAAAATAAAGGTGTTTGTTGACAAATTGGTGCTTCCTGCTAAGCCAAATCGCGAGCTGGCAGTTTCGTGCCTCTGGCCCGCAAGCTGGAAACGTTAAGCGAGTAAATAACACAGCGCAGAGCAGTAAGATGCTAAATATATTACTAAATAGAAATGGCATGTATAGGCAAGTGGTGTCCTTAACAAATCGAGTTAATTACCCGAATATCAAAAGGTCCCCAATCATTTTGTCCACATCACATCACAAAAACGCCACACATCCGTATCCGTATACGTCATTAGAAAATCTGACCAATACGAGTTTCATACCTCTAAAAAAAGAGAAAAACATCAACAACAACTTCACTGCGCAGGGGTGCGCAGGTTTTAGAATAATGAGAAAGTTACGATACTCTTCCGTAGTCTGGAATAATCAAACTGGCTTCAAATAGGCCACGCTATTTACACAACAGAACTCATGTTCAAACAGCATGACCCAAATAGAAATAACTTACAGCACACTACAGTAAAGTATCCTTGTGGTAGCACACAGAAATATTAGGTAGGCCTACTAGCCCCTTTGACGACACTGCATATTGTTAAAAACTGTCCATAAACCACGAAATCATGATAGGCCTCAAAGTAATTTTCCAATGAAAATATGCTATTTGGCACAATAGTAGTTGAAGAGCTGAGAACCCTGCTAGAATGTTTTAGCCTACCAAAAGATATAGATATGGCTTAATCTATATCATTAAGCTATACATTAGGCCTACAACCTACTCTATCTTGACTTAGGGAACGGATGATGAATAAATATGCCTTTATACAAATGTATAATCTACATCTCTGTCTACCTATATCCCCAAAGAAAGAGATGGGTAGGCTACACACTCTGCAGCCTGTAAGCCTTGCCGATAGTATACATGCATTTACCTATGAGAACACCATCAGAACATCACATAGCCTACTGGTACAAGATCTGTTCTCCTACACAGCATTTGGTCCACTTGAAAAGTTTCTTATGTGGTCCACAGAAATCTATTAATGGGAGGCAGGGAGTGGATTGAGTCTGACTGCTGCAGGTGCCAGAGAACAAGGCATATTTATTTATCATTTGTATCAGAGTAGCCTATGTCTGTTGTTGACACTTTCGTTTTTAACGATTAATTCTATATTTTTATTGGGTATGAAAAAGGGGAGAAGTGAATTTAGGATTTTTTTTCATTGATCAATGATTGTACAGTCTAATCTTTGGCATTTGTTTCTGCCAACAGGTCCATTTGAACACCACATCTACTTACACAAGCAAAGTGAGTCGTAGGAGTCACAGCTCTTAAGTGGGACAGAAATAAAGCCATTACCTGGCTTGGCACCCCAAAATATAAAAACAGAATATAGGCCCATACCTTAAACCAGAAATATTTCTTCAGCTTTGCAATTTTTAGTTAGAAATTCCACTAAGTGCTTAACTATAGGCTGTTGATGATGAGTCTGACTGGTACAAATCATCAATGGTTGATATTGTAAATAATGATTGAATAGGTTACAAAAAAAACCCTGGGTTTGGTACAGGGCATTTTCTTTTTAAAGACTGCTCAGCCCATCAAAATCAATACAATGAACAAATAAAAAATAGTCCATGTTGGTCAGTAGCCAATTTTCAAGCTAAGCCAAATAGTCCTACGGAGGCTTGATGCAATTTCTTGGCCTATTACTGTTCCTTTAATGATGCAATTTTCTCCCATCCCCTTGAAGAGCGCCTCATAGACTATTGCACATCGATTCTCTTTAGCATTGGCTTATTAGACCTATATAGACATGAATTAGCAATGGTGGACGATCTAATATAGCGGTAAACTAATACGATTGGCATATGCTATAATATCTGCTACAATAGGTGCATCATCGTGAAGGAGACGCACGGACGCTCCTCTTTAGCTATTTTCTGACCGCAAAAGCAGATTCTCTAGATAAACATACTGGTGTAACATCTTTTAATATAATGATCTGGGAACAAAGCCTATCATACATCTTTCAAGTGTTACTTGATATGGCAACGTTCTGTAAATGGAGCGAGCAAATAAGACCAGTTGGCATAGAAAAAACGCTCGGCAGAGAACAAATTATAAGGCTGTGCAGATGAGGTGTATTAATAGGAAGGCTTGAGTGTCAGGGTTTTTACTCGTGAAGACGGGGGGCTTCGTGGCGAGTCGGCGGAGAAAGGGGACAATCTAATTGCGCAGTGATCATAAACTATACTGTATGTGGAACTGGCATTGAGTGATAGGCCTATAAAACATGGACGTGTTGGGAGTCCTCAATCTGGGCGATTTTGCCCAAACCTTTTCAAAAATGGGAATGTTTCCAGTTTTTGATCTTGCTTATTACATCGTGTCCATACTCTACCTCAAGTATGAACCAGGTGAGTGCATTTCCCCCGCTTACATTTATTTCTGTGATTGCTATTTTTCAAAACCATGTGATTTTGCTGAATGAAAGTAGGCCTATAATCTATACCTTATGTGTCAGATATAACAATATAATATTATTTGTTATCTAAATAGGCTAGTTCTTCATACAAACTGTCTATGTGTTATTGTAAGTTGACTTTCCATACGTCTGCCATCTTCATAATTTCTTTTGAAGGAATTATTTATTTTTTATTTTCATTTATTATTATATGTATTTTACAATTTTATATAATTTACAACATAGCAGTCTTAATGTTGCTCTTGCTGCAACTTGACCTGATTTACACTGAGGAAAGGACTGGGAACCAGCCTCTAGAGGAGATTAAACCATGCAGCTTTCTTTAAAGCTTGACATTTTCCAAAATTTAACCCTTTTTAAGCAACAGAGCTAGTGCAATATGAAATCTGATAAAGCGCCTGTGCATACCAAAAGCTTTGGCAGCCAAGCAATAAATAGAACCTCCTGAAATAGATGTCAGTGGGCTTCAGAATCTACACTGTGTTGAAGCATGCTTGTTCACAGGTCACAGACACTTGTAGAGGTGGTTGTACTACGTATAGACTAACAGCACCCTGAATAGAATAAACCACTGGACAAGTATCTCTGTATTCTCTTGTGCTATTGTTATTGTAGGCTGTGATCTTTAAAGTTCCTCTGTAGCCCTTATATCCTAACATTAAATGATAAAACAACAGGTCAGCCTACACCATCAAAACTTCAGGCCTAATATTTAGAGTCGGCTAACCTCGATGGTTGGAGATGTCCACCAACCTTTTAACTCACTATAGTTTTGACTAAATACACAAGTTCAAATCTATCCTGAATATAGTTTTAAGCCAACATTTTTGAGTCAGTTTTACAAACAGTTAAACTTCAACTGGTGTGGACCACATTTAGTTTATAAGGAGAAACATTTGTTTGGCATGAGAAACTCATCTTCGCAAATCTCAAGACACATGTTTGACTCAGTTCCGTGGTTCACATGCTGTATAGTGGAAAAGCACATGAATGAACTTTGGGGTCGGTACTTGGGGAGATGGTGGGGGTGGGGAGTGGGGTCAAAGTTTAAGTCAGGCCTGACTGTTGCAAGGCAGGAGAAGCAGTCGAGCACCATGTATTTATAGGGCGGAATTTCTCGGGATCAGATTGCTTTCTAACTGTGCGCTAATCGCACCTCGACCCTGATCCCCACCTGTTCTTGGGGATCTCTGCAGTATAGCACAACAGGCTCACAGATATAGTTTTACTGTATGTTACACCACACACACGGTTTATTGTTGTACCAATGACAAATATTTGGGACTGGTTTTCATGCTGTGTGTGATTTTGTATCATGTGAAGACCCAACCATTTCTTTCTGTCTGCTATTTGCTGTTATTTATTTAACTTGTGTGTACAGATATGTTGTGTCAATACTGAGTTAAGGTCACATGGCATCATATCAGGGTGTGCACTTTAATGTTGGGTCCTGCTTGGAGAAATATGAAATAATGGCACACAGGCACACACACACATGCACTAGCATACACTGACACCATCACCAACACACTTCTCCCTCAGAGATGACACAATGTAGGCTACATTACAGAAAATTCCTATTCTCACTGTTCATGATAAGTTATGATATCTTTTTCTTTCAAAGTAGTTTGATTCGCAGTATGGCAATTTAAAGAAAATTCAAGAAAATTCCTAAACGGACCATGCATGTCTGTTTTGGCAGGGTCAGTGGAGGTGTCTCGGAGGAGCCCCGTGGCCTCCTGGCTTTGCGCCATGCTCTACTGCTTTGGGAGCTATATTCTGGCAGACATAATGCTTGGAAGCAGCCCCCTCGACTATTTCCAACACAACAGCCACATCCTCCTGGCCTCAGCTGTTTGGTGAGAAAGTCCTCAGAATGTCTTTGCCCTTAAGAGAGGAAGATATAAAGTTTCAAATTTATACATCACAAAGGTCAAGTTTGGTCTTTATGGTTTGACTCAGAGTAGCGGTAGAATTTTTCACCATTAACAGATTTTGACCACAGTACTTGAATGAAGAAAGGGTACATAAAGGGTCCTTCATAGTGCATTGTGGTAATTTCCTTTGGCACACCTTGTCTATACTACTATGTCTATACTCAAGTTTGGCACTGTTAGACAAACAATACCACTTACCCTTGACCGCCAGAGGTGTAGCTCTTGCTCGCTTTGTTGTACACAATCCTTAAGTCGCTTTGGATAAAAGCACCAGCTAAATGATTAAATGTAAATGTAAAGATACACCTGAGATAGAATATTGATAATGTTGTCCTGGAAATGAACGTTGTGTCATGTGTGGACAGTGCTTAAGACCAGAGATCATTAGAAAAATATGAGCCTGAGTCTGAAATCCTTCCTCTCGTAAGTGTCAGAGAGATAGAATGTTTAATTAATTAACAGAACTGCCTTTTACATGCCCATGGGAACTCATCAACGGTCTCATGCACCAAAGCAACACTCCTTTCTATGATACTATTTTCATTCTAGGGCAGTGATTTTAATGTCTACCAGACAAATGACCATTCAAGAATGTAGATTTGAATGGGAATGGCTGTTCTATCAATTACATTTCTATTATTTTGACCTTCTCCCTCTAATCTTTGCCCTCCATCCTGTCTCTTTCTCTGTCACAAATTAAAAAACAACAACAACAACAACAACAGGTACCTCGTCTTTTTCTGCCCACTGAACCTTTTCTACAAATGCGTGGCTTTCCTGCCTGTCAAGTTGGTGTTGGTTGCCCTGAAAGAGGTTGTCCGTGTTCGTAAGATCGCTGCCGGTGTCCACCATGCCCACCATGCCTACCACCACGGCTTCTTCATCATGGTTATTGTTGGCTACGTCAAAGGTTGGTGTCTCCCACTCCCGGCCCCCACTGTCAGAGTTAAAATGTTGAGGCATGTGCCCTGTGGGCGTCCATTTTGAAAAGGAGGGAGAAAATCAAAAGCCAAATAAGGCCAGTGAGGCGAGATACAGACCTTTTGTCCCAACTATTTACTCTTGCTATTTTTATCTTCCCAGGGTCTGGAGTAGCTCTCATCTCCAATTTTGAGCAACTGCTGCGTGGCGTGTGGAGGCCTGAGACCAATGAAATCCTGAGCATGTCATTGTAAGTGTGTGCTTTACCCCTGAAGGCTCTGTGCCTCAAGCATGGGGAGAAGTTAGACTGGTATGCAACCAAAGTTTGCTTTCTGATTCAAAGTTGGGATGATGATAGAGGAGTCGTTGTGGCAGTGTTTATGTGGCAAGAAAATACTTTGAAACACATTGATTCTGCACACAAGAACAATGAGACCAAGGCAAACTCAATTACATAAATTACATTACATATTGTTTGTAAAGTTATTTTCTGAAAAATCCAGTGAGTTTGTTAAAGGAAAAATCCACCCTAAAATATAATTCACATATGTGCTCAGTTTCAATTTGTGAATATGAACAAGTCTCTCCTTAAGATGAATACCAGAGATGTCATCAAGAGACAAATCCTGGAGCTGTCCCATAGAGACAGAGCACAACGACTCATACTCTGAAAACCACGCCCACGGAGGGGAAACAATTGGTGCTGTAATATGCAACCAAGGGGGGAACCTAACAAAAGAAAAGTTACAAACATGAAATATCAGCATGTCAAAGGATTATTTTATTACCTTGTGTCTACCAGAGAGCAAGGTTTATTAACAAACAATATACTGTCAAATTGGACACACCACAGGAAGGAGGAAAAGTAAAATTTATGGCAAAAAGTAGTTAAAGAACTAAAATGACGTCGGGGCAAGTTAGCTGTTAGCAAGCTAATGTTAGCTATGTGTTCGCATGTGTTGCAAACATAATACTGTAGGCTATAGCTTTCTGATTTATCTTTTAATGCTTACCATGACTTGCTGCACACGGTGGCATAGGCTATTGAGTGTCAGGGTCCCAGTTTTCCCATTCTTGCTGCTGACTCACATCTTATTTCCTATATCCACTTTTCTCCGTTTTTTGGTTCAGAAGCTTATGAAAATGTAGTTCTGGGTCCTTTACCCTGTTGGTAGTGCATTCAACCACACAGCAGATTTTAGTCTTTTGCTAGCTGACCGAAATGACAAGGTTGCGCTGTCACGCAATAGACCTCTCACGCGTGTTGTAATTTTCCCTGCCCAAATAAGGGAGGGAAGGTCCTTCGGTATGACAAAATTAATGGATTATAAAACTAGCTTCGTCTGTGGTTCACACAGGCTCTTTAAGATGAACAAGGCCTTCTGATATACATTTCTCTCTCTGATAAGACAGGGGATTTTGAATTTCGAAGTGGCAGTTTAAAAAAAGGAAAGATCACTGGCCAAAACTAGCTTAGCATTGCAGATCAGGTCACCTGACATCACCAGCATCAGTCCATTCTCATCGTGGGGGCACAACATCCAGTCATTTAGTGTTAGCAATTTGGCTTTTAAAAATCAGAACGTTAACAAAACATAAAATCCTTTGGTGAAACACAATTTCCCCATTAACCCCACATGCAGTATCAAGAACAAAATTACTGGTAAATGGGAAAGGAAAGCACTGTACATTTTCGCCATAGGTGAGAGAGAAAAAAGCAACCGAGGCTTGTCAAAATGACGACAACACGAAAGGTCTATACGAAGTCAATGGAGAGCGATCTAATATTTTCCCCTCTGGTGTGGGCGGGACCTATTTGCGCTCTGTGTCTGTAGATGGTCAATAATAGAACAACACCTAGGACACTATAACAGTACCCATTGTGATTTTACTGGGAGAGGGTAAATATTCTGATTCAGAGCTGTAAGCCTTACATTAAGATAAAACTCATTTGGATGTTATAGCTCACACAAAAATTATATGCGCCCACAAAGTCGGTCACTTTTTCATTGTCAATGGACCAACTCCAAAAAGAGTCACTTGATGATATCACAAGTTCAAATCTTGATGCTCTGATTTCTAGCTTTAGGAGACAGTTGACATTTTTTTTATACTGTAGATATTAACTGAGCTGTCCAAGATCAATGTTATTCTCTTTTAGGGTGGATTCCTCTTTATATATGAATATTGATGTTTGCAATGGAATATTTGAAAATCCCTTTTTAATCCACATCATTGACAACATCAAAACAAGACTTGTTTTGCAGGCCTCCATACAGTAAATCCTATAATTTATAACTGTGATAATTGAACAACATTTCATACTGAGTGCCTCAAAGCACCAATATTGTGTCTAAACCACTGAGCAAGGGGTGTTTCGATGCCCTCTGGCTGGCAGTAGCTCAACTGACATGACACCTTCTTTTAACATTATGCATGTACTATGGTACAATAACAAGTCCCACATTTTCCACAATTATTGGGTTACAGTTGCCTAATCTCATTTCTCTCTGGGTCCCTCTTAAATACTGTACTCTTGAAATGAACAGCTTGTCTGACCATTTATATAAAAAGTGATTGAGCCAGTCACATTTACACTGATGCTAATACATTTGACATAATCCCTGATCTTACATTATACATTTCAGAAATACCATAAAATAAGTTGCTCTCATGACAATGTTGATATTTTCTCTCCAGCCCTACTAAAGCCAGTCTGTACGGAGCCATCCTCTTCACTCTACAGGAGGCCCACATGCTGCCTGTGTCCAAGGGTACCCTCATCCTTCTCCTCACTCTGTTCATGGCCACATCCAAGGTAAGCTTCAGTCCATACTTGTCTGTGCCAGATGTGTCAGGGTTTGGGGGTTTGGGTCAGATTCTCTTGAATTAACCACCTTCATCTCTGTTTCCTCAAATTCATAAAATGTAACCGTACCTCTTAAATTTAAATGAGGTGTTCTAACACAAAATCCCATATTGTCATGTCTGATTACTCACTGAGATGTGCCATATTTACAATAAAGAATGCCCATTGTCTAAATAAGCTTACCTGACATATCATTACAAAATGCCATTGGACAAATCAATCTCACTGACGTCACCTGCCAACCCTCCTAGGTGACGATGACTGCTCGCCACTCTCACAGCTCTCCCTTCGCCCTCATCGAGTCCTGGGTGTGCCACCTCCTCTTTGGCTCCCCTCTGGGTGGTGGAGAGGAGGACCACCATGCTGCACCTGCCCCCGCCGCTCCCTCTTCACCTGTCAAATCCAAGGAGGAGTCGGGTGAAGGCACTCGTAAGAGGAAGTCAAAGAAAGCAGAGTAGGACACAAAACTCCACCTGTGAAGGAGGGGAGAAGGTCGTCCCATCCACAAACTGCATCGGACCTCTCCTCATGGTTAAGACATGATGGGCTTTCCCATTCCTTGCTGAGGAAAGGGGCAGTTTGATGTTTACCAAATGAGGCCCTTTCTATTCAAGCAACATGGTGCTTTATGCATATTACATAGTATGGGGACTCTGTAAATAACACACCAAACGTTTCACACTTAAGATATCAACCCAGGCAATACATATTGACTTATTTATTTATGTATTTATTTTTCATCAGTGAATATCTGCAACTACAACTAGCAGTATGAGGTGAATGAAGTTGTAGGTGTTACATGGTTATTATAGGATGGTCTGCTTCAAACAAGTACTTCCGCTTCTGGATGGCAATGTTTTCTTGGTTTCTATTAGTCCATTCAAACCTTATTTCACTATGGGAAGAAATTGGAGAAAAAGCACAATCTCATTCTAAATCAGAAAACAATGTGAACAAAGCAATATTTAAGAGGAAACTGCTGCTTTTTACACTGAAATGAAGACAAGTTCATGTCTTTGAATAAAGTCAAGATAAAATGGTGTCATGGTAGTCTTTTCATGTTGCTTTATGGGTGTCTGGTACTGGTCAGCAATTTATTGGTCAGTAATAAAACTACACTGTTTTCAACTTGGTATAGACAGTATGTTAATAGGCTGAAATAGATGATTGTTTTCTCAGCCTTTACAAAGTTGTCAAGAAGCTTTAATGCAGTCTGTAAACATGTACCTCTGATTACATAACCCCGAAGCTGTGGAGAGGTGACAGGAAGGACCTGGGGTCAGTTTGGGGCCATGTCCTGAGAAAGTTTGGGAACCTCCTGCCCTACTGACAAACCTTTGTGGCATGGGTAATAAACTATCACTAATGAACTTTACAGGAGGTTGTGACACTTGACCTTTGCTCATACAGTCCACACAGCAGTAGAACACATCAGGGTCCTCAGACAAGTGTCCCTTCATTTTACCCGCTGTGCAGAAGAGCTGCCCTCTTGTTTTGAATGAACCCCAGTTGAAGAACACATTCACAGTGAGAGCTTTTGAAGGAGCAATGTTAAAAGCCATGGAAAGATTCGGTGTACTCTCTGACATTGTGTCATCCTTGATAAAGGTTTAGACACATAGATCGAGGGAAACAATGTATTTTTGTATTAAGTCAAGGGGCTACATGGGAAACAAAGCAGCTTCATTTACATGTCATTCATTAGGACAGTGGTTCCCAACGTGGGATCCGGGGACCCACAGGGGGTCCTTGAGGGGGTTCCAGGAGGTCCCCAAATGGGGAATGTTTTAATTTCACCATTATTTCATTGCCTAGAAGTCAGTCCAGTGAGAGAGTAAGAATGACTGTTCTGTTCATAGGTTTCACTCTCTTCACTGTTATCTGCCCACCTACAGGATAAACAGTTATGGAATCTTCTCAGGTGGGGGTCCCTGAGACAACATTTGATCAAATGGGGGTCTCTCTGTTTGTTTTTCCAGTTAGGACCAAAGGCTTCCATCATGACTCGGCATGGCTAGGGAGAGAGGGAGAATGACTGGAAGTCATGAGAGCTTGTCAAGGTGCTCCATATGAGAGCCTCTGGGGTGCCTATGCAGGAATGTTACCAACATCTGCTGGTCCCATCACTGGCAAACAAGAT
>OMKL01000010.1:0-26861 GCA_900302295.1 Parasudis fraserbrunneri
ACACACACACACAAGCACACACACACACACATACACACACACACACACACACATAATCATGCACACACACGCACAAACACACACATACATGCACACATATACATGCACACACAAACACCCACGCATACAAACTTTTTGTATATCACGTCCTGTTGTTTTTTCTTCTCCCACTGTCCTTTTTTTCTCTCATTCTCTCCATCTCTCTACCTCTCACACAGCCCATAGCTGTTACTGGATAACACTCATCCCTGTCTGTCAATGACAACCTAAAGGTCACAGTCGTATTGTCATGTAAAATTAGTATCCCTGCTCCTTGATGATGTGTTGTGGTAATTATGGCTTACCAACCAAATACACCGTGACACGGTCACCCCCAGAACAGATAACCATACTTCAGTGATATCCATTGTATTGCCATCTCTCTCTCTCTCTCTCTCTCTCTCTCTCTCTCAATTCAATTCAAACTATTTTGACAATACCCTATGTCCCTCTCTCTCTCTCTCTCTCTCTCTCTCTCTCTCTCTCTCACACACACACACACACACACACACACACACACACACACACACACACAGACACACAGAGACATACACACACACACACACACACACACACACACACACACAGGGTGGGTTAAGGGTGAAGAAATCACTGACAGACAGTAATAGAGAAAGTGAAGCAAACACAACAAGACCAGGCAAATGTCATTGAAAGAAAATAATGCACAGCCTACTCAGAACCGTGTCAACTTTGCAATAGGACAGACATTTTTTTGCAAACAACATAAAATCTAAGTAAATACTAGAATATTACAGTTTGTGGGCTAGCTGAAAGCGGCTGTAAAGGTGAAAATGTAAAATGTAAAGTTGGAAATGCATTATGGCATTAGGCATTAGGCATTGTGGCATTATGGCATTAGGCATTAAGGCATCAACCATCGCGCATTATGACAGTATGCATTATGGCAATAGGCATTATACAATTATGGCATTGGTCATTAGACATTATGGCATTGGGCATTATGACATTATGCATTATGATGCAGCTAAAGGAAAGGTAAATCCTGCTGTGTGAGGAAAAGTCATGGGGTGACCAAGATCAATAGGTTTGTTCCTCTAGGGGTCATGAATATTCACAGCAAATTCTGTGACTGTGCAACGAACGGGTCAGGACAGGAGTAACATCTATAAACAGATATCTGCATATGCATGCAGAATATGTAGGCAAGGGACATGATTTTGATATCGGAAGCATTCTGGTTTCCATTTTTGTCCGAGTAGCATTCACCAATCACGTTTGAGTGGGGATGGCACTTGAAATGTAGGCGCAGGAACTTGTTTTGGTTGCATGCAGGTAAACAGTCTGTGTGGGGAGTGAAAGAGGGGGAACGCATTGTCCGAAATGTCGTCTGGATCTAAAACATCTGCAAAAAGTATCAATGTTTGTGTATTGTGTGGAGAAATGTTCAACTTGTGTAATAAAAGAGACAAATTCCTTTCAAAGTCGGATTACACAATTGCCTTTGAAAGAATTGCAGGAGTTGGTTGGTAATTGGACTGTAAACCATGACCAGTGCACGGAGGAGGAAGTCTTGGCCCAGATATTGAGCTTGAGCATAGGAATTGGAAGCGAGAGGCCAGCAGTTACACCAGAAAAAAAAGAAGATAGCCGATGAGTTGTGAGATTGGGACAGGAGATACACTCATGTGAAAATGGAATGTTTGGCCTGTGGAAAGGCACTGGAGAAAAGGTCATGGGATCACCAAAATCAATAAATGTGTTCCTCTTGGGGTCATGAATGTGCACAACAAATATTATGGCAATCCACCCACAAGTTTTCAGTTTGACCTGATAATGGCACTAGAGGAAAGGCCATGGGGTGACCAAAATTAATAGGTTTGTTAATAAATGCTCTAATAAAGGAAGATGATGCATTACATGCTTGCCCAATGGGATGAAAGTAGACAGTGAGAATGACTTGGTTAGTCTCCCTTTGACAGGTCTTTCTCGGGGTCATAAATGTATTCAGCAAGTTTGATGTTTTTAGCTGTAAAATTGCAGTTCTAAAAATTTCCCATTATAAGTCTATGTGAATAATGGAAAATGTGGCCTGATGATAGCACTAAACTATAGAAGATGTGAAAAAGTTGAATACTCCCCTACTATTCCAAATTTTTTCAAAGGTGAAAGTATGTGGAAGAAGTTGAGGTCACGAAAAAGTGGGCTGAATAATAAATAGTGAAGAGAACAGTAGTGTTGCTGTAGGTTAACTCACCACCATAAAGCCACAGGAGGTCACTGTGCTGCTAAAAATAGCTGATAGTATGAGCCAGAAAAAGCAGCTGGAAACACGTGTGTGTGTGTGTGTGTGTGTGTGTGTGTGTGTGTTGGGGGGGGGGTTCCTTTTCTATGTGTGTCTTGGGCACTGGGTCTCGGAGAATTGAGGTGACACCATGCAGGACAGGATAGAAAGAAAACAGAATGTTGCAATTACAGCTCAAGGAGGAGGGGTAACTCCTTCACCCTGCCCCCACACATCCCTAAAATTCCCAGATTTCAACCACCATCACTTTCCCATAAGTCTAATAAACTCTCCAGTGTTCATCATTACCAAGAACTTCACAAATGACCTTCCCATTTTTCCTCACGCTCTGGCCCAGACAGCAGTGTGCCCAACAGGGGGTCAGTGAAAGAGGGGGTGGCTCGGCCACAGACAGAAATAGCTGCTTGCTCACTCATCGGCATGCTGGGACTGATGGTGTGTCTGTGGTCTGGGAGCCAGAGAGGGAGTATCTGTTTATGTCTGGTATCACAGAGGATAGCGGGGCACGTTGCTTTGCTCTGCACATGGCTATGTTCCATTAAATAATCAAGTTAAGGGGACTCCAGGAACTTTTAGCTGTTAAAATAATATCTGGTACACAGTATAAACAGAGATTTTACTAAAGCATTGTGGGGCACTTCACCAAAAAACAATGCTGATTTATTATGCACACAATCTCACACGTTTAAACAGTTTTGCACACATTAATTTAGTTTGACTAAATTAGTTATTGAGCATTAATGAGTTTTAGAATGTCTTCCAGTGATGTCACTGGAGGACACTGAATCCTTGTTTTGTGTTAACTGCAACTCAATGGCATGATGTATGCATAGATGAAAAACAGCAATATGGATTGCAACAGTGATTGCTATTTTTTCATCTACATCATTTCATTGAACTGTAATTAACAAAACTCAAGGATTCATTGTCCTCCAATGACATCACTGGAGGACATATTCAAACTTGTTAACTCTCAATAACTCAAACTAAATTAACGTGTGCAAAACTGTTTACTGTTTTGAGATGTGTGTGATTGTGTGCAAAATAAATCAGCATTGTTGTTTTTGTGAAGTGCCCTTTTAGATAAGGTTTTGAGGTATTTGTTCTGTGCTTGAGTACAGAACATACTTGAGTAAATATTTGAGTATTTTCAATCTAGGGAACTTTATTCTTTTACTGCATTTCAACCCATTGTATCCAAACGATACAGGTTACTTTGATTGGGTGAGTTGGTATGTGTGTGTGTGTGTGTGTGTGTGTGTGTGTGTGTGTGTGTGTGGTGGGTGTGTGTGTATGTGCGCGCACTAGAACTAAAAGTTCAAGGCAGTCAACTGTAAGAGGAAGCAATCCAAGCCAGAATAACTGGACCACTAAAAGACATTTCTACTTTTACTTGACTACTTATGGAGAGAGGTGTGCCCATCTATCTTGGACTTCAGAATTATTTTTGTGGGCACACCTCTGCTCCTGATGTTGAAGCCTGATTATTCTCTTGAATGCTTTTACATGAGTAAACAATATGTGTTCTTTTTCCACCACTGGGTAAAAACAATTATATGCCTGCACCCATATTGCAACCTATATAACCTATATAATTTTGATGAACGAATAAAGCAGTAGCTATTACAGTATCCAATAGGCCCATAGTTATTTGAATATTATTTGAAATACTGAAATAATACGATAGTTGCAGGCCAAAAATGATCTCCATGTGAAGAGCCCAAAGAGAAAAGGGAAGCTAGGGGCTATTAAATGTATTCCTTTGTGAAACCTAAGAGATGTAAATAGTTTAGCATTAGGGGCTACATCTATAGTGATTAGTGGAACGATTAATTAAGTTGTCCAACGTTGCTGACTCAGATGGAAAGCTGCTCACTTGATGCTCATTATAGCGCTCACATTGGATTAGATATATGTCCTTTAATCCCACAGAATAGAAAGATTGGCTTGGCATTAGGAGCCTCGCAGCACACTGATGAAGTCATCAGGAAAAACCATTCAATGGAGTGTTAGAGCTCATGAGGTGTGGAGAAAGGTATTTACACAAATGTTTCTGAACCACACTTTCCACAATTGAGATAATGACGAAATGTTTGTCATCATGACTTTATCAAAATTCTGCTCAGGAAAAGAAAAAAAAAGAAAAGTTTTTCCTGTAGAGTTCACATTTCCAGTGGAATCGAGTAGGCTTAGCAGTGTACATAATACATTTTGGTATCCCCAGAAAAGATTAGAAATAACATTTGTTCATTGGAATAACAATAACATTGAAACCACACAGCCTCCAGCTTCAAGACAGACAGACAGACAGTACAGTGGGCTGAGAAAACATTATCCAGACCACAAGGGAGCCATCAAACTCATGCCCTCGATAAATGCCAAGACTCTGAGGTTCTAGCCAGTGTTGAAGTCAAGGCCACCTCAGGACCAAAACAACACCAGGACTGGTTCTACTCCAGATGGGGGGGTTAACATGGAGACTAAGGAGGGTTGAGTCCGAAACGAGTCCAAGACCAAGTCTAGGAGCAAATCAAGTATCAAATATTAGCCCTTGTGAAAGTATTGGCACCCACGGTAAATACGAACAAAAAAGGCTAATGGAATTTTTTTGTTGCCATTTTTCAGCTCGATTTTACACTAAAAATATGAGAGAAATCTAACCTTTAATTAAGTTAAAATTAAATAATTAATTTGGTCAAAAACATTAATTGCCTAATTAATTCTAAGAAATTCTTATGAACAAAATCTAAAAGATGTATATTCTGATTAAGACTTTACTTTTCATCTTTTCATCTACACCTTTGGGAACTCTTGTCATTCATGATATTATTTAGTCTTTCCTGCAAATAAAGCAGAGACCAACGGCCCTCAATACATTTGAATGGGACTTAATGGGATACTATGGTGTACAGTGGACTCTCCACCAGAATACTCAAACACACGATGGGATATGTTGAATGAATGAATGAATTATGGGTGTTTTACGTGTCCAACTTTACTACGGACGTCAATGGAGAAATCATACCAGAAAAAGTCACTGAAATTGTAAGTATCTGTACTTTCATTTATAGTGACAGGAGGGTGATGATTTATATTTTCTTTGAACCCTCAGGGACTGGAATTGAATAACACCCAGAAGTCAACTAAATATCCCATAATGTGTTTGAGTATTCTGATAGAGTCAACTGTACATCCTAAAATCACATTAAGTCCAATTAAGATGTATTGAGGGCGGTTGGTCTCTGCTTTATGACTTAAGACTGCCATAAAAATAATAAAACTATGTCATATTGATGGTGGATAGAAAAAGAGTAAACACTGATCTAATTAAACACTATAGCACCATAGAATCACAACTGCAGATGTCACCTTTTAGGAAGCACCTCAAAGAATGGCAATGTTACTCACTCATTCACTCAATCACTCAATCACTCAATCACGGTTAGCCACTCTCAGTGGTGGAAGTAACTAAGTATTTTTACTCAAGTACTGTACTTCAGTACAATTTTGAGGTACTTTACTTGAGTATTTGTATTTTAGGGAACACTGTACTTTTACTCTACAACATTTCAAAGGAAATGTTGTGTTTAATCTGAGCATTTATCTGAACCCATTGGTTACTAGTTACTTTGAAGAAAAGGATTTTGCATAAGATGATGAAGACAATGTTAAATTTGAAGCCTGTCAACTTCAAGAGGATGCAATCAGAGCTGGTATCAGTGGATCACATACCACTTTCATATAACCTTTAGAGGTCAATGGATCAATGTTTGAATGCTCCCAAGCACTGACATACACATGTCCTTTTAGTTTTGATACTTAAGTACATTAAATATCAAATACTTTTCTTCTTTTACTTAAGTAGAATTTTGAGTGGACTTTCATTTTTACCAGAGTACTGTTTTATCTGAGTATATCTACTTTTACCTCAGTAAAGGAACTGTGCACTTCTTCCACTGGCCACTTGACCCCTAGTGGTGGCTCATAGGCATGACACATTGTGTAAGACTAGTTCAATATGACAGAATGCTTTGCATCTATACTAACGTAAAATTATCTTTCTGGAAAGAACCAACCATTACAACCATCAGGCTAAGGCAAGCTGCATTGTGCAAAGTTATACTGGATCTGGATAATAAGCAGAAAAGTAACTGCCTAACTAATACCTCTCCCTCCGTCCGTCTCAATTCATTGGCTGTCATGTCCCTGGAGTTAATTGACTTCCTGCCTGAACTATGGGAAACAGTGAAGTTACCATGATTACAGACATTTCCTTCCTCCATCTTTCACAGTGATGCCTGTAATGGATGCAGTATTTACTCAGGCCCGAAGCAGTGAACTCTTGAGTCCCACACCCACACTGCATGTGCATCATGAGCTACAGAGGTCAAAGTTCCCTGGGAGAGTAATCTAGTTCCATTTAGACAAACTGCGTGATATTCCTCAGAAAAAGATATGATAAAACTGCAGAATTGGATGGGAGTTTGTAACAGAAGTTTTGTTTCCCAATTTCATTTGGGAAATTTGGTCATTAGGCTACATCAAACAACAAACATTACACTGCCTGTGTTTTCAAGATATGGTTTGGGACTTTGATGGATTGTTGCTAGTCTACTTCTGGTGGGTTCCCAGATAAGCAAAATGCTTTCATGAGTGTGAGTCTCTGGGCAAGAGACCAAATTTCTCATTTGGGGAAATCTAAATTTCCTGACATATACGGTGTTGCTAGAATAGGAAGTGATACTTACTGTACGAGATCACATTTTGATGAATGCAGTATGGAAGAACGTGGCCTTTTCATCAAACATGGCTTAATGTCATAGATTTCTGTGGTGTTTAATGTCCATTTTCACATAATAAATCAGCACAAAATCCTATTAAATAGCTTAACAATGCATGAGCTTGGAATTATATTTTATTATATAGTAGTTTTGAGATTTTGAGCTTTAAATTTATCAGATCCCATAGAGCACAAGTAATAGAAACACTTTCATTTGCATATTTTCCCAACTTAAATAACTCCATCCACATGTAAAGATCAGTCCATAGAACTACATTAGATGAATAACTAAATTTTGACCAAAATGTCAGATAGAACCATATAATTCCAACATCACAAACTCAAATCCAGTGATGTTTAGGTAAGTAAAGTATGTGAGTTAATCATAAATTCTGTGATCACCATAAACAACAACAATAAACATATATATATATATTGAGGACCCCAGGAAGACTAGTGGTCATTAAATTGGTAGCTAATGGGGATCCTAATAAAACAAACATAGATATTTTGAGATTAGTATTATATTTTACTTGATAGAGATTATTTTCTTGTAACTTACAGTACATGTCAATTAATTAATTTAGATGTATATCAGCTTAAACAGGTCATTAAGCTCTGACTACCGTATTTCACAACTAAAACTGTTAAACTAAACTGAGTTTAGGTGGATCCACTACATCCCTGTTTAAGGCAAGAATAATTTATTCTAAACCTAGAACCCATGTCAAAAACATGAGTTTCCTTAAGAACTACTGAACAATTGCACTAGGCCATGTTATGTATTTAAAATGTTAGGTTCCCTTAGTGACATGTAGCTTTCATAATGTTTGACGAGGCAATTCTTGCTGTAGGACTGAGGCAGACAGTTCAGTTCCAATAGTAGTTTATCAAAAGCTGGAAATCATGAGATGAAAAGCTTAAGTTTGATTTTGGGGTGACATAATTCCGTCTTTTTTCCTAGATTTGGATTAAAGCCAAGTTCTCATTCAGGCCTAAACTTTTTTTTCTTCTTTTAACAATTATTATAATAAGTAGGCTAACCACAGTTTATTTTATTCCAGGATGGTTGATGCCTCTTAACAACATTGCCACTTTCTCTCAGAAATAAAAGTGTTATGTTGTTCCTTACCATGAAAAATAAATTCTTCCAAACCACGCAATACCAAGGTTGATTAATTAGCCACAACTGAAAAACTCTGTAGTAGTTTAGAGGTAGGCTAGCTTATTGCCAAAACAATGGTCCATTAAGGAAATTGTTTTGGTTAAGGCAAAAGCTATCCTTTTTACACCTGTTGGCTACATTGAAATGACATGCAGCTTGAGTCATTTAATAAAATCACATACCGCTTTAGCAGAAGTGAAACCAAACATCTCCAGAACGTATAGCCTACAAAAACGTTTGAACATGTAGGCCTGCCTACATTTCTACTTTTGGTTCCTCTTTTCTGTGTGTCGTTTTACGTTTACGGTGTTTACTTTGTACATCCTAGCAGACTAATGAGACAGAAACAGCTGGAAAGAAGTAAATCTGGTGTTCGACGGATTCAAACCAATAATCGCTGTTATACTGGGCCTATAACATTATTATAGGCTAGTTTATGCTCTGCTAGATTCGAACCCACGACGTCGCGCGCATGTTCATCGCCCGCTGAGCTAGCAGGACGCAGCTGACACAGTAAAATAAGAGTATGTACGCCTATACAGGTACATTAGTTGTGTAGGCTACTTCTTCCACCACCGGTGACATGTTACTACTTTATCACCAAAGCAACCGGTGCCGCATCTGATAAGGACTAGAAAGACGATTAAGCCATTATTGGCCATTCTTACCTGTACCCCGTCATTGTTGATAAACTGAAAGTAAAGCAGGCTGTGCAATTCACTTGTCTTGAAATGATTACTTTATATATAAACAAACTTATTTTCTTAGAAGTTAAATTATTGGTCTTGGGAAAAGATGGCTGCTCAATGGCTGGGCTGGAGCAATGATGTAATGAAAATTAACCCTTGATGTAGACTGTGCACTTTTAGAATAAAGTATGTCCTTTACACCAGAGATAGGACATGTATGTCTGGTATAGGCTTAAACATGTTTAAATCACATCATATTGTGATGACAAAAACGGATTTATTGTTATTATAAATGTTGACAATAATTAGGCTATTTCATGGTAGCTCACTGGGTAGAGCAAGCCACTGATGTTGCAGGCATCCCTCTTGGGTTACCCATGCTTAAAATGTAGGCTACTGTTTTGATATTTATTTTTTAATTTTACATTTTAATTCATTTAACCTTTATTTACTTATCGGGAATACATACAACAAAACAAAAATTAGTCAGACAATAAGAACACAAACATCAACATTGGTTAAAAATAATTCCTAGCTAAATTACATTCAAAAATTTTAAAAATAAGCATATTTCAAAAATGTCCCAATGTTATCAGGGAATCAATATTTAAAGTACATTGTAGGTTATTCCATGAGTCCAGAGTTTTGTGGTAGCCTACTCTAAGGCGCTTCGGATAAAGGCGTCCACCAAAAAAAAAAAAAGGAAAAAAAAGCCACATTCATGTAATATGGTATCACTATGGCACTATGCTATCAAAACAGTATAGATATATAGACAGCTCTGAAATACTAAATGAGAAACCTTACTGGAGAAACAGACTGTAGAAGATTTAATTGCTTGGATAACACTGCCATCTGGTGCAACGGCGACGGATGCTTGGTCTCCCACTGTCATAGTATCATCCCATGGGTGTCTCTGTGTTCCTCTTCCAATTAGTGGCATCATGCATGGGAGAAGAGGTAACAATCTACCATGCCCCTTTTATTCAGGGTGCCCAAGTGCCCTGCAAAGTGTCATCTGCATTAAAAGCCAAGCAGGGGGATTGGCAACCAATTATCAGTCTGAAGGGCACTTTTGTGCTTTCATTTAGCCTAAATTGAGAGAATAGTCACCCGAGGAGGACTTTGTAGTTTGTTTGCTTGTTTGTTTTTTGTTTGTTTTTATTTATTTATTTTTAAATATAAGTTGCACCCTAAATGGAAACCCTCACACATTATAGGGGAAGTTTTTAAGGGCAATCACAGCTCACGTCACCCACGTTAAATTGTGTACAGGCCTGTAGGTTGGATCATGCTCAAGGGTGTTGGAGTGGTGCCCTTTTAGAATACTGTATTAGACTGTGAGTGGTGACTGACTGATCTCACTATTCACTTATCTTATTTAATCATTCATTCAAGAACATGACCAAAAAAAAGCCTCATTTGGGAACAAATAGCATTTCATGGTTAAAATTTGGCATAAGAGAGATTTAAAGCTGCCAACTGAACTCAACGTGCGTCATGGTAACATACCATATTGGGAGCTTGAAATTCTCATCTCAACTCGCATATAAACCCCCTTGTGTTTTAGGTTGTTTGGAGCTTGTAAGCACCTTAAGTATACAAGCACAAAAAAACTAAACTAAAACAAGTTTAATGCAAGGAACTCAAATGCAAAAAAATATGGTGTTTCAAAACATATGCCAGCGAAAGTTATTGAGGCAAATGTAAAGAAGTGTTCATTGCACAATGGACTTTGAGGTGTTGCTTACCACACGGCCAAATGCAGTATAACTGCTATATGTAGTCATAGGCACAGGGGGGCAGTGTAGTCTTCCTTATGAGTTAGAATTTATCTGGTGGTTCCATTTAATCTGGGACACTGATATGCTGTTACATTTAAGACCAAGAATAGTGGCGATTGCTCTAAAATCCCATCTTTTCAAAACACTTGCCTTTCATCAACTCTGTCCCAGATAGTGTCAACTGTGATGATGGAGGCATGTGATAAATATAGTCAGTATTTCTTTTCCCCAGAGGGAGAATTATAGGATTGTATCCATTATGGAAATAAATTGTTCCACACTGGTTTATCACTGGTTAAAATCTGGTTCATGGTATCATCCTGAGCTAGGAGGTTTGCACAGTTTTCAATGCTTATATCAGCTGCATGTTTGTAATAATCCGTTCAGTGCTCAGTCCTATTAATCAGTGAATAATTTCTAATTCTGAAGATTACAAAGACTGAATCCATCTTGATCTTCACCTAAGAGCACACTTGTGTTGTTGTTATTATTATCATTATTATTTTGCTATTTCACTAAGCTGTCTTTGTCCAAAGTTGGACCTGTGTCCTTTTCTCCTAATAGCCCACAAGTCTTATAGATATAACGTATGTGCCTCTTTTACTGTGGTTGCAAGTTAGCGCTTCTGTTCTACCTGAATCCCTGCTTCTTCCTTTGTCCACTTGTACTACATACACACATGCACAATATGTGTTTACAATAGGCCACAATAAATAAAGGTTTAAAAGCATGGGAAATAAGTGAAATAAATGCAAACACACACATCACAAAAACTACTACGAAACAGGAATGATCAGGAATTAGTTTATTTAGGTGTGGATGTGTGTCAAGTTAGTTTAAGTGTGTTGTCAACTTAATAGCTGTAAATATATGGGTTGCCAAGAGAATGTCACAGACCAGACCAGATTTATAGCTGTCACACTGATGTGGCTGAAAGTATAATTCAGTTATCAGATTCAATTCAACTTCACTAATTGATGGACAATAAAGCCTAAAAAAAAGAAAGATAGTGTGTAAGGTAAAACGCACAATAGATATATGGCTTGGGGACAGAAAATGTGTGGAGAGAGAGAGAAAAAATAGGAGTGAAATAAATTGACATGACATCCACGCTGTGGTGAAATACTGCTATGACTGGACGTCAGGTGAACAAAAGCAGAATTTGCTGGAAACATAAATGGGAAGGTCTGCTAGCCTTGAGACAAATGGGGTTTGTTTGAACAAGCTGTTAAAGCAGTGACAGGATATGTCATTCGAGATGTAGTGTTAGTGTCACCAGCTCATTAAATTAACCTAGAATAACTCATGATGAAATGTTTGGATGTTTTTGGGAAAGCGAGTTTCCAAAAGCTGTGAAAACTTTTATTTGATGATCCTGGCCAAATGTGATGTCCTGTTGGATGTGAGAACAGCTGGTGGGGGACCGGAAGAAAGTGTAAACTTTCAAAAAAGCCAAACTCTCAAATAACAAGGAACAACTCAGATGGATGGGTGTATTGTAAATACATTTACTGGTAGTATATTGCATTTCACGTAGGGAACCAGTTCAGTTGATGTTTAGTTATTTGCTTGCGGTTCTTCAGGTTTTCACTCAGAAGCTGATGTGCAAGAAAGAGGTCAAGTCCGATTTACACTGGCCAAGTGTCTGCTGTGTGTCTGGTGCTGTACTGCCAAGTTCTCCTGGAGTGCAGATTTGGGAGATCAGTTTTGCTCCAGTAAAATGTGTGGGCTGTAAATAGGCCTGATCGAAGAGTTTTGTTTCGGATTACATTGCACAGGAGACCCAAGTCTTGCCATATAGAGCTCTCACTGATGTCCTCATTAGCTTTGCAGACGGAGGTCTCCTCTCTTCCCAAATATCATGCACTAGACTCCTGTAGGACACCAATCAAGGTCACATCACCACACAGCTATTTGTTATCACTAATGACTTTATATTACTTCCAGATGTTAATCTGTTTAATGAAACCCAAATATGCTTATGTGGTCAGAGGGTTACAGAATGGATCTTGACTCAAATACTTAAAATATTTTAGAGTGAAAAATGATAAAATACATAAAAAACGTGTGTCAAGAGCTCAGTCAATTTATTTGAGAACTAAAATCCCACATGAAATCCCATGAAATCGCTTTTTAAAAATGTTTTCAGTGTCGGGCTACGTATAGCCTAAATTTGGAATACAAATTGGATGGAACATATAATTAATTAAATTCCTCTTGCGCTTACTAAAAAAGGCAGTGGGTGTGTAATATCTAAATGTTAAGTGGAAATATACAAATGTAAATTCAGAATTAGTCTAAGAACCTCTGAATAACAAAATGGTTTGTCAGAGAGAACACCCTTCTCTTTCTTGTATAGGACATTTGGTAAAACTTTATCATAACACAACCCTATAACCCTATAATGATAATTTTTAACTATTAATAAATAGTTTGGGAATATACAAATGTAACTACAAATGTAAACAATTGATAAATAGTTGACAAATTCCTAATTGACCATTCTAAACGAAGAAAATAATAATTACTATTACATAACTCATAACACATTACTATAACTCTGTATATACTGTTACATTTTATACCTGTTGAGACATATAGACTTCACCAACCCAGTGGTTTGTATTTATATAAAACACATTTTTGTATATATCTTACCTTTTTTATTTATTTATTTATTAGTATTATATCAGAAATACTATATAAATACTACACTATACTATACTGTACTAAAGTTCATAAGCATTTATCATAAATTATAATAATTTATAAAGCATTTGTAAACTATTAGTTTATAAGTCATGAATAGCTCATTAGCATTTATCATCAAGTCACAATGCATTACAATGCATTTGTATTCTAATACTTAAAAACGAATTTGTAGCTATTTCATAAATAGGTTATAAAGGACTATAAAGCAGTTGTAAATTACTCATTAAAGGTCCCAAATTGTTTACTTTTGAGCAATTTTACATAATTCCTGTGAGCCTATGGAACACATCTGTAAGATTTTTTTTCAATAAAATTAATTGTTTGGTATTTTTAATCAAGTAATACAGAGCACCTCTCTCTATCCTTCCAACTTACAAGCTGTTTTGGGATGGGTTCTGCCCATAGTCATTGATATTCATAAGCTGTTGGCGCCGGACCAGATACATGCCAGTGTATCGTTAACGTTATTGTTAACGTTAGCAGCTAGCATCCACCACCACAAATGTAAAGCTAAGCTAAAGCTAGAGGTGAGTAAACAGCAGAATGTCACCATGCTTCTACAAGGCAGGGCCTGCAGGTGCTAGCATCTATCACAACTAGGCTAAGCTAAGCTAAAACTAACATTACTCCCAGTCCGTGTCTTTGCTGCAATAAGGGCAAGTAAATAGCACCAAACCCACAAGTCAGAAATGCGCTCGGTCAGTGATTGGTCAGTCGTTATATCTACATCGATGTTGGCTGCAATTCTGAATGGCTTGTTGCAATAGAGAGGGTTCTTGCCACAGCTGACCTGCAGAAACTGCACTAAGTACATATTTCACATTTTCTCAGTGTAAGGACAACCCCCAATTGTGTAAAAACAATGCAAAACACAGGGAAATACCATTTTTACAATAGGGGACATTTAATAATTGATAAAGGTTTTTTGTAAAGTATGCATATGTCCTTATGAGCATTTGTAATCAAGCTATAATGGTCTAAAGCATATTATAAAATCCTGAAAATTTACTGAAATTCCAATTCTAATTCCACAGATTTTTAATGCTTGACCTTTGAAAGCTATAGTAGGTAGACAAGTAGGCTAAACAATGCATCAAGAACATATAGTGGATGTCATCAGGCTGACTCACATGGAAGCAAAGTGAATGGACATGCACATACTGCCACAGTGAGTCACTTAAGTCAGGGATACCTGCCAAGGTTGGCAGCCCAGTTCTGGATACCTCCACTGTAGTAGATCCACAGTTACTCCCCTCCAAGCATACTGCCAGCACCAACAGCAACACTGCTCTCCCTCATTCGTTTCACACATATTATGCAAATGCACTGCCAACAAGTTTGTTTTATGAATGCTGGGGTGAATTGTGATTGACATACTATAATAAGCACCTATGCCGTCTTGCACAGTCAAACAAGTGCAAGAAATGGACTGCTCAGGGGAAAGTGTGTTAGTGATTAGAACTGAATTAATTTATTTATTTCAAAAATGTTCTAATTTCTGAGCTGTAAGTTTCAAGGCTTTAAAGAAAATATCTAACCAAATGAATTCCACAATGACAGTATAAACCACACCAGTTCTGTCCATATATATATACAGTATATCCCAGTAAACATTCCAACGTCACTTAAACATGCATTGGCCATCGAGCCAGGGTGTCTGAACAATGGCCCAAGCGGGTTGAAATTAAAGTTTATATTATAAAAACATTGTTTCAACAGGGTTAATTATATGGTAATATTGGACTATTAAACCTGCACTATGAAACTTTTTCATCAAAGAATATTGCTTCTCTTACAAGCTAAATCATCGAGTTGGGTCAAGTTTGGCTGAACAATAGAGAAAAACCTCCCAACAGTGATGCATGAAACAAAGTGACATTGCCCATGAGGTTTTCTCGTTGGACACAACCAGTGCCGCAAAATCCAGAAGTGTGTCATTTTCTGATCATAAAATGTGAGTGACACAAATGTAAAACAGTGTCCAATGTTAGCTTGCTTGAAGAAATGTCTATTTTGTTGCATTTTTCTTTTATATGTGCCATGTTTTAACAAGGTGCATATACCGCTCATGGCCACAGGGTGCCAATCTCCCATAGTGCAGCTTTAACATGTTAGAAAGTCTCTCTATCAATGTGGTATGCTGTTTTGGAAATTATTAACATTGTCAATCATTTTATTGCTAAATCAGTTCACAGCATATGTAATGAGTTATTACCTGCCATCCTTGCTTACACACACCACAAAATGAAAACAAATAGGGCATATGGGCATATACCTGTTGCATATGTGCACACTAATGTGCTTTTGCCTGACTGGCATCTGACCTGTTTTTGGTCAGGGACAGGACGTGATGAGGATTTCACTTGAAGGCTAAGCATAAAACTGCTTCAAAAATTGGTAAACACACTCCTCAAAAGCATCCTCAAAGTTTCTGTTAATACACGTCTTCTAAGCATCTACAATGTTTCTGGGAAAGTCTTCCTATGTCAGAATTTATATTTGGGTGGAAAGAATGGCTAAATCATTCAAGTTGTAATGTGACATCAGTTGGCCTGGATTCAGGGTCATAGCTCGAAGGTATCCGCATTTCACTGAACTGACATCACACCCGTTTGCTGACTGCTGACAACAGGGCAGTGGCAGTAGATTTTAAACAAGTTTTTTTAATGATTTTTAAATAAAGTTTATCGTTGGCAAGAAGAACATTTGATAGAAAAAAGTGTGTTGAAAACCTACATTAATGTTAGCTTAATTTGTTCAAAACTAGCTAATGGTGCTAACTGACTTTAACAACATTAGCAGGTGGACACACATTTCTCCAAATTTCTTTCCTTTCCTTTGATCTTAATATGGAGAAGACTTCCAGTTTTATTTCACCATACATCAGACCGGCACAGTACTTTTTTCGCAGCCGCACCTACTTTTCAGGGAAAACACAGACACCTTTCCTCTTAGCCAATCCACTTGCGATGTACAGGGAAATGGCATTTGTTTTCCCCTAGAAGTAGGCGTGATCACATGTAGAGCCAAAGTACCCAGATGCGCCAATCTGATGTATGCCATGAATGCAATCATGATTGAGAGTTTACAGACCGCAAGTTATGCTACAACTAGCTATGCCACAACTAGCTATTCAGGCAACACACACCAACTCTTGTGAGAGAAAGTGTCAGTTCAACAAAATGCAGATGACCTGGACTCAGGTCGACCCAATGCTTGCTGGGATACTATGTCAACAATATTTTCCCCTGGCATCCAGTACTAATGTTTAATGGCCCTCTGCATCAGTATAATTCACATTCTTGGAAGGATACCTGTAATAATTAATAATGATTGGGCTATGGGCTTTTTTTCCTTTTTTTTTTTTCAAATTTTTAAAAAAAATTTTACTTGATGATCTTCAGATGTTTCCCGCTTTTAGTAACTCTAACTGTTCATATGCCTCCCAATAAAATAGAAGAGACCTCACAAAACAGCTAATTTTTAATTTCTAATTTATTCTCTGACAGGCTTTGTACAGGTACAACATCCACACACCTGCACTGCTGATATGCAAGTTGGAATATGTTTCACACTCGGCCATTGTATGGATAACTCTGTTAATATCTGTAGACTCCTGTAGACATGTCATTAAAGGAATCCGATGTTTCTATCTCTCTTATGTATTTATTTATTTATTTATATTATGTAATTTTATTATGTAAGTTATGTTATCTTCTTATTTAGCTTTGCACATTCTTTTGACTTATTTTTTGTGCAATTCCCCCCCAGGGATGATACAATTCTGTTGTATTATTTCTCACCTTTACCTTATCTTATCTTTCAGGAGTCCACTTAGAGAGAGTGGAGGAGGAGGAGGAGGAGGAGGGCAAGGAGACGGGCAGACCGAGCGCTTCCATAGCCACACCTAGACAGATGGAAGCGTCTAGACGAGAGTTTACTCCCAACAGGTGAAGTGGTTCATTAGTTCCTCTGAAGCTCACTGAGCAGTGAACTCTGATCCTGTTCTAATGAGCTTGGCCGGCCCACAAGAGAGCAGCAAGCTCCGTGGCATGAAGCAGGCCATCCTAGAGGTTAGTCAGCCTCCTTGCCACTCTCCTGCTGATGGACGACGTGAGCAGGGGCCCTTGATGACTGTCTGAATGGGCTGTGGTATCAGCGACTGCACCTATGCGTCACTGGATCCTAAGCTCTCCACACAGTACACGCTGGCTGACCTTAATGTCACCCTCCTTGTATGTAGGAGTGTCAATTCAGCATTAGTCTTGAGTTTTGTCTGACACAAACTCCCTCTTGGATGCTCAAAACTCTAGTATTTTGCAGTCAGCGTACCTACTGGGAATATGCTCGACAAAAAAAGAGGAGGTGGAAATGATACATTCATACAAACAGCCAGTCTGGTTTTGCTCTAGAGTTACAGAGGGAATTTAGAGAACTATGGCTAATCAATCAAGAATATATGACGGCTTGAAGAGTTGCACTGCTATGCCACTATGGTCTGTAACAGGCTCCACTGTGCTCCTGGTTGGACACATACTTCATCTGAAAGTCTCTTTCTTTCTCTCTGTGTGGTAATTTTACTGATGGAAGATATATAAAAGAAGACTTCTTTTACACACAGAAGCTTCTCCTTTACTGGATTGTGCACACTTGGAGTGATCTAATTACTCCTGGGTTTGTGTGATAATGCATTTCTCGAATGAAAGTCTGAAAGGACTTGACAGAGAGCTAATCACTTATCTACGGCAAGCATCTGAAACAGCTTGAGAGATGAACACTTATCTAACTATAATGGAAGGAGTCTCTGTCTGTATGTCTGTCCTTCGATTTTCTCAAGAACTGTTCATCCGATCGACTTCACACTTGGCGGGTGTATTGCTGAGGACCCAAGAAAGTGCAGTGTCGACTGTGAGGTTGATTGGATGAGTGGTTCTCAAGAATGCTGCAAGCAGCAATACTGGGGGCCAAGCAATCGGCTGTTCTGAACGGGCACATTTTGAACGGGCACTGCACTAGTATTCCCAAATAACAGTGTCGAGGATATTATGGATTCACCCCGACTGCCACCACCGCGGCAGATCCTTTGTCTGAATGCGATAACTCGAATAGCTTTAATCAGAATCTTTTAAAATGCACATTCATTGCAGGAAGAACCCTATGGATTTTGGTGACTCCATGTCCTTTCCTCTAGTGCCACCAACAGGCCAAATTTTCAATTATGAAATTAGTGTATCTCCTTAGCCATTAGTCATACAGTCATGAAACTGATACTCGTGCACAATTAATTTGCCATAAGGACCTATGAAGTCCACCATATTGGAATTTCCACCACTTGGAATTTTTTGAAAAAACAAACATTTTCCCTACTCCCCCTAGCCTGTTCACCTGATTCTCACCAAACTTGCTGTGTGGAATCTGGGGACTAACATCTTTGGATGTGTCATTTAGATAATTGATAGGCCAAACCATATGACTGCCAGATCCAATCAAATTTTGGAAAACAGCGTGGTAAACAGGAAGTGATTTGTTACTTGTGAACGCATGATTTCTGATTTCCACCAAACTTGACAAATATGTTTGCCTTAAAATAGCGAGGAGACCTGTAAAGTTAATAAAACTAAAAACATTTACTACTCCTCAACGGCTCAGATTAGGGGCATGGTCAAAAGGTGGAATGAGAATTTGGGCCGTTTGGGGATGTTGGACACCGACAGCATTTGTCTAGTTTAGAACTCTGAGAAGGCTATGTCAGAGCCCTGAATTGTATCTGAAATTAATCACCACCCTTCTAGCCATTCAGAATTTAGTAATTCACCCAGGTCATGGTATAATACATGTTATTCCTAAGGTCTAACATAGTCCAAAGATATTACTGAACATGAAAAATTCTCCCAAATCCAAAAACGAGTGTCAAACTTGTGATGTCATCAGGTATAACGTCTGAAGCTGCTCCATAGACAACTTTTTGGGGAATTTAACTGACACAGAGAGCACCCAGAGGAATATTCTGAATATATGGGTACATTTTCTGTTTCAGAAATTACATAAAGCTCATTTGGATATAAACACTCAATCAAACATTCTGCATATCTTCAAAATCAGCCTCTAATTCATTTTCAGTGGAGCAGTTCCGCTTTATACCTCATGGCATCGCATGTTTGATTCTTACTTGGTTTTCAAAAGAAGGGTCCAGCTGTCTATCAGCAAGCCTAGTCTTGTTTTTCCTACTCCTCCTAGGCCGTTCACGTGATTCTCACTAAACCTCATGTGTGGCATCTAGTTACCACCATTTCTTGAAGTTGTGTAAAGACCGTTGGTAGGCCAAAAGATTTGATCAGATTAGGGACATGGTCAAAAGGTGTCATTGAGGATTCAGCCATTTCAAGGATATACCCAGAAAACAGGGATAGTTCTGACATGTTTTAATATCCCTGAATCAACTTCTGTCCTATGGAGTCATGCACAGTCATGCAGTCAAGTACGTTTTCACAAAGTCCCATTTCTTGTGAAAGATAGGTATATGGTAGGCTACAGTACATCACCTAAAACTCTAACAACATCCCATCCCTCATGTTCGGAAGCAACTCTAAATGGATCTCTCACAGCTGCTGCTTTGAGACTAGATCACCTAGTCAGCTTTTTTAGCTTTGCCCATAGATGCCTCATCTTTCATAGAATGGAAACAAAATAACACTCCAAAATGACTCTCAGTCTGAACGTTCGTCTCAACTCTAGAAATTCTGTGTTAAGCCTGAAAACACAGTGATCCACTGTGAGTAACTGCATGGTTATTGGCCTTTCCTTCTGTCTCATGGTTTAATAAGGCAATATCCAAAAGACAGTACCACCCCATTCAACGATGAAAAGAAACAAGCAGTTTGGGAAATAGGTCAGTTTGATAATGATGGGGATTTTTGATAAGCTCACAATTATGCTGTTCTTCAACAGCCAAAATATATATATATAAAAAAAAAATTTAAATTAAAAAACATAGACAAAAGTGTAATTCATTCATAATGCCTTTGGGGCATTAAGAAGTCTTCAAAAAGCCTGTATTGATCTTACATTGTGGAGCACTCTTCCTTCCACAATTATTTGTGCATCTGAGGGAAATCTCAATGTGATACACTGCAGTGTAAAATCAGGTCATGAAACACCATGCACAATACACGCTGCTGTCAGGCCTTCCTCACTCATGGTCACCCAGGCTATTTTTCATCTGTTACCATGACAACATCCCTCCGCACTTCTCTTCCTTCTGAACATGCAGAATATGAACAAGGAGACACAGGCAAAGAAGGACTATGAGCAGCTGATAATATGCATTTGTTGTTGCGAAACACAAACCTCTTTGATTTTGCAGCTTCTTGGGAATATTAAAATAGAAATATTTTAAAATAGAATATTGCCTGAGGAGATACAATGGGCCAGTCACAACTGACTGGCCTACTTCGTCTACATTTAACCTGTGCTGATGTGTTTCACTCATACTCTATCCATATGGAGTGAGTGACGTGAATGACCAAAAAGCATTACCGTGATGTTGTTCAGTGAAATGAGGAAGAGAAACTTGCTCCATTTAAACTTTCCTCCATTTACATGAAAGACATGGCGAGTTTCATTTATGTGGGTAGCACACATACAACACTGTGTTACCCGCACAAGTAAAAAAAAATAGTCACCTTCAAGACACAGATCCACATATGACTTTGCTCAAGTACAGCTGCCTGCATGGGAGAAGAAAACCAATTGGGTTAGAAAGGTGGAATTAAGAATATAGGATATAATAATGAACATCTGGCCATACCAAACCTCAAAGATTGCATGTAATATTTTTGTGGTTGAACGTGGTGCAGCTCCTGCCTGAGCGCATTCGTGAATGAGGACCATGCAGACTCAACCACATAGAAATTATGTTCAAAAAGAACGTAATTTAATTTTGCTGGCCAGACAAATTGAGAACCATTTTGACTCAACCATTGAATTCATATTGAATTTATTCATATTGAATTCATATAAATTCATATTGAATTCATATAAATTCATATTGAATGTAATCCCTTTGAGCTTCCTTGATTGGTTGGGAGGAGCCTCGCTGTGAAACTTAAGAATGGAATATCTTTGCACTGCTGCTAACCTGGTCAATGAAACTCACTCACAGTAGAAGTGAAAATATGTTTTGGAGCAAAATTCTAACGAAAAAATCTTACATAATGTTTAGAAACACAAATGCATTGCTTATTAAGACAGATTGAATCACATTGGATGAAACAGTCTCAGAACACACATTTAATACAACATATACTTAAATTACTGTTATTTATCTTTTAGAATGATACAAAAAAGAGAAATAGACTACATACTCTTAGGGAAACTTGTGTGCTTGCTTTTGTTGAAATGTTCAGGTTAAGATTAAATTGGTTAGAAGAGGTTAAGGCTTCTTTCTAAGGTAATACTTGCACATGTAAATGCAAAACCCTCAATAGATCTGTATGATATTCAAAGTCATGGTGGAATTCTAATTGTAGTTGATGTTTAAAATCTCTAATTGGATAAAATATTGCACAAGACTATGTGTGGGTTTTAGTGTGTCCAGATTCATCAATAGGTTTCTTCCTCCAGGGGTCATGCATGTTTACAGCAAATTATGTGGCAATCCAGCCATTACTTTCTGAGATATCTTGTTCACAAACAAACAAACAGACAGACCAAAGGGGGCGAAAGCATAACCTCCTTGGCGGAAGTAATTACATTTTGGAATTTGGTTATGGTATACATCATAACAAGAAAACTGATTTGAATTGACAGTATGATTGTGATGATCTTCAGTCAAAGCACATCTACAGCATTACTGTACAATCAGCCATCAATGCCTCCAGGGAGCATGCTTTCTTCATTGTCCCAGAGATAAACATGACATGACAAGAAACACTGAAATACCACAAGCAAGCAAACAATGGCCCCATGTTTCGATTAGTTAAGACGAGCCAAAGAGGCTCATAGAAGCAGCAATTTGGGTAAGAGGCAATTGTTCCGCGAAATATGTAGTTAATTTTCACTGTTTGATAGCCTTACTTTAAACAAGCATGTCATTCATGATAAGCTGTGGCCAATCTGGAACCCCCCCCCCCCATTCTCACTTTTACTTTCTTCCTTGATATGTACTTCAACCCAAGCACTGTAGCCATTATCTTCATGCAGTTACCTAGTGGCAAGGTTGTAGACCAAGGATAGCTGGAAATGTGTCAATTGGAGTTGCAGTGTACAAGTTATGTCTTGTCAAAGTTGTACGTTTTGACCTTTGATTATAGCGTCATCATCTGGCTGATTGGTGTGATATTTGTTTTGACGCTTTGACACTCCACTATCTGTCATTGTAACAAATTTCATGTCTCTATCATGTAATTTTTGTGAATAGCGTCACCATGTGGTCAAATGACAGAAAACTGTCCACGCCTCTTCCCCATCATGGGGTAAACATGTGTCAAGTTTGGTGCAAATCAGACAAAGCATTCACAAATAACACATCACTTCCTGTTTATAAAAGGATTGTCACTTTTTGTTAGAAAATATACCTACCGTTCAAACATGGTAAAACGTTAAATATTCTAAATGTAATGATGTGTTCAAATTCAAAATTGGAGGGCAGCTAGCTCCTCTATCCATTTCACAATCTGTTTTCCAGATTGTCCGAAGGAGCTGTCTGGCAACAAAGATGTTGTTACATCAGAGAACAAATTTATTCACAAAATGGATCACCATTCAACGTTACAAATTTTTCAGGCATTTCTTTATGACTGCAGCCCCTTCAGACGCATTTTGCTACATATTCTTTAATATGCATTAACGCGATTAACACAAACAAATCATGCAATTAATGCGTTAAAATAATTATTGACAGCCTTAGAATAAAAGGATGTCTTGTCATGAAATGAGTGCCTTTGTCTTTTTTGTTGGCTATTCTGTCTGTCTGTAATTGGAGCCCTCTCTCTCTCTCTCTCTCTCTCAGGCGCATGCTCTCATGCAGGCTAGGCAATGCCAACTACAGTTATGACAATTAATAATTGTCTGGGGGGAAGTGGGGCACATTATAACAGATGATTCTGATTACATAAAAGTTCAAATTCATTTGAACAAATACTATTTCACTTCCATTTACTTTCAGCTTGATTTTGGGAAAAAGTTACCCAACACGCTTTTCCAAAATTAAATTGGATGTGGTGGTCATATGGTTTGGCCTAGCAACATGGCCGGATTAACCATATGGGCAACTGGGCGAGTGCCCAGGGGCACCATGACTCCTGGGGCACCAAGCAACCAATGTTTTTCTTCTTTCTTTTTTTATAATATTTTTCTTTTTTCTTTTTTATAATAATTTTTTTAAAATAAATGTAATTACAATAATACAGTACATACGTTTGGGATAACAGTGACCAAAAAATCACTCACATTAACTTCTTGTCCTACAATGTGTCTCAGTGACTGCCCATGGTGCCTGCGCTGTCTGTGCTGCATTTACCCTGTTTGGTCTGTGCGAGCAGGGCACCCAAGTATCCCCCCTCCCCCACCTGTCCTAAGCATGCTTGCCCCATACCCTCTAGAACTCGCCTGGTTGGCTGCTGTGCCCTGGTCACGCCACTCCCGTGTGGCACAATCGTTACAGTATGAAAAAATAAATGAAAGACATTAGTCCCTAGATGCCACACAACAGGTTTTGTGAGAATCACGTGGACAACCTAGGAGTAAAAGCTATTTTCAAAATATAGCTTATATAGCTATAGCTCCAATATGGTAGACATGGGTAGTCCTTTTGGCAAAGTTATAGACCAGGGATAGGTGTATATATGTGTACGACATCTGACTTACGGTGTATTGAGTTATGGCTTTTCAGAGTTTGACATTTTGACCTTTGATTATAGCGCCGCCATGTGGCTGATTGGTGTGGTATTTGTAGTGATGCATTGGCACACCAATATCTATCATTGTGGCAAATTTCATGGCTCTATCATGTACTATATCATTTGTGGCAGACAACTTTTTTGTTGTTGTTGGGATGGACGGACAGACAGACCAACTTAGACTAGCTGCTTGGTCGCAACTAAAAACGTTGTTGTCTCAATTTGGTACTCTGCAATGTTGATTACATTTTCACACATCAGATTTTTTTTTTTTTTTCTAGTTCTGAGAGATAGCCTCTTAACCCTCCTGTTGGGTTAATCAATTTTGTGTTCCTGATCCAAAATGACTGCCCCATTATAGCTGATTATAAATCCATAATAATACATATATTATCACCTAATGTTGTGTTTGATCTTTTTATCAACTTAAGTTCTTGTGAACTTTACAAGTGTTGAACTTTGCTATTTATGACCTGTAGGCCTCATTGACCTGAGCTCATACAACTCGTTTTTGAGTAACAAAAAAACGAATAAAAAAAACAAAAAAAACAGCATAATGTATGGATTATTTTTACTATAACAAATACTCAGATGAAACATATTGTGCTATTTATCACAGACTACTTTGTGTCAAAGTTTAACACGGAAATTTGTTTTGAAACATTTGTTTTCCTGGCCTCTCCTCCTCATCATCAGTGTCATAATCAAAGATACGATCAAAGAGCCTCACATACAGTATATCGTTTGGTCATTGTGCTGCCACAGATTGAATTGTGAGCAAGGCCTCAAAAAAGCTTTATATACACCAGAGCTGTGAGAAAAGTTCTATATAATATTGAAACAATGCTGCGATTGTTTATGAGAATTGCCACAGGTGTGGTTCCCATGGGGGAAAGATTCTATTGGGAAAGGTTCCAGTAGGGGTTGCCATGGAAGCCAAGAAGGGGAGTGAGGTGTGTGTGTGTGTGTGTGTGTGTGTGTGTGTGTGTGTGTGTGTGTGTGTGTGTGTGTGTGTGTGTGTGTGTGTCCATCTGATGAATGGGCATGTGCCTGACCTCCATTATAATGACCGGTCATTTTTGACCAGGAACACCACAGGTGTACAAAAGTTCAATAAAAAACACCCAAAATTGTATGAAAATTATTAACATTTAATTGGTGTGTTCAGATGCCCTGTGTGGACAAAGTCATGGAACCTTATGTCAATCAGATTAAATGAGAGAAAACTAGACCGGAACACAACAGGAGGGTCAAGCCAGGAGATCAAAGGTCTGAATGGTTCCAGCTACTGGGAGATAATGATGACAGTGGGGAGAGAAGTACACAAATCCTTGCTATTCAAGTAAATGTTTAATGGGGGAACTTTTTCTCTTAGCAGAGGTCGTTCTTTGAGGGCATTATGATAGTGACTGGCAGAGTGATTTAAGCATCAGAGAGTTGAATTCATTTTGTTGTTGATATCCACTCAGTAATCATGTAATTTTGCCTTATTCACTTCACCACCATATTGGTCAAGTCTGATGTGTGGGGCACGGATGTGGGAGTGCCCATACGCTTCAATGTCAATATTTTGCTTCTTTTTTTTTTTTACCACCATAGATTTTGTGTTTTGAAATACATAGCAGATGACTAATTCACTTCCATGTATTTCAAAACACGAAAACTACGACAGTGAAAAACAATCTGAGTCAGGTAATCATGAGCTTGTAATTCCAATAATGTATTCTGCCTGTTGTTTAGACTATTTCGGTTCTTGAAGTGGCATTTTTATCATTGAAGTGAACGGGCACTTCCGCATCCGTACCCGCACATTATATATTACATTAGTCAGATATGACCAATATGGCGGTGAAGTGAATACGGCGAACATGATCTAAAACATGTCAAACAGCAAGAGATTATATATTCTGTTGTCTTTATTTCTATTTGTCTTCTGTTGCTGTCTAAACAGTTATTTTCTTTTTAACTTGTTGGAACCAAAACCACTTGCCTCTAGAAAAGGGTATGGCCCTAATTTAAAACATACAGCACAGCATCTGAAATACCTTGCTTCTCTTTCTCTTGTACCATCCTGTTTGCAGGTGTTTTATTGACCTTGCTATGGTACGTAGCACTGTATATGGTATTTACCTCATGATTCTCTGGCATCATACTGATCGATTCTGACCAATATCTTGTCAACTGAACCACGTATGAGGCAGTTGTGTGGGGTGATTGTGCGGGCTGGACCAGCTCCTGCTGCAATTCAATCCCACGGGGTCACACCTATCCTCAAAATGATCCAATTACAGCTCCAAAAAACGAAACTAAATGAGTCTGAAAGGACATATTTAGTTGCTTTCAGAGACACGCTCTGTCTGTTGTGTGGGTACTGCGTGGTCGAACACAAGCAGAATCATTTTCAAGCCACAGCAAAATGGCAGCCTGTGATGTGGGTTCAGGTAAACCTGCGAAGAGTGTCCTGGAGCGCTGAGCCAGAGGAGAGAGGGGGAAGGTGCTGGAAGAGTGAG
>OMKL01000011.1:5164-34178 GCA_900302295.1 Parasudis fraserbrunneri
CACCCATCTAGTATGCCGAGCAGGTTAAAACAAACACTGCATCATTTGCAAATGATGCAGTGTTTGTTTTAACCTGCTCGGCATACTAGATGGGTGGGGTTTATTGCAAAATCCTCCTAGTAGTGCCTTTAAATTAACTTTCTGGCATTCATGCTATTGTCCTGTGCCATAGGACGTAAATTCAATGTCCATACATTGGCAGGATTACTGCAGAAACATGTTGAGACCGATGAGAATGAAAGACATTGACATAGAGTTCATTAATATCCTTGATATTGATATTGTGTGTGTGACTGGGTTGGATCCACTTGAGTTCTGCTGAAGGCATTATGGCTCAAAGGAAGCCGTCCACACAAAACATGCTTTATCACAAAAATAACTCCACGTTCACAGTTAGCTGTTCACCCTGTCCTCTTGTCATCAAAACAAATCCCATGCCGGGGGGTGGGAACAAATGGCAAAATTTTCATGAAGAATCAACTTTTGCCAAAACGCAACCAACGTCACACTGCAGTGGCCAGTAATATCGGCCGACATTACTGTGTTTCAGAGGCTGTAGCATATCTTTTGAGCTAGCGTGAGGGTAGTGGTATCATATGAAAGTAGACAACGTAAGGTAACCATTGGTACCAATCTAGCCATGCTAGCTTGTCAGAAACAGGGCCAAATAATGCTCCAAATTCATGCTAAATTTTGGTGAGGGAAAAACTGCCATGGCTATTTTCAAAGGGGTCCCTTGACCTCTCACCTCAACATATCTGAATAAAAATGAATTCTATGGGTATCTATGAGTCTCCCCTGTACAGACATGCCCACTGTATGCTCATCCCTTGCAGTTTTGGGCAAGAACCATGCAGTATTCTGCATGCAGTACAAATGTGTTATTTTCACCTATGCTAAAAATTGTGTATTTGACCACTTCTGCATACTGGGGTCCCTAAACAGTGTTGGAATTGCATAAATTGGGGATGACTGGAAATCTGAGCCCAATTGTATTCATGTGTGATGATGTTAGTCCCCATAGTAGCCATTTCATTGTAGCAAGACAATTCTTTTCTTTTTTTTTCTTTTTTTACTTGACCTCACTGTATAAAACAACCTATTATGACCTCTAGGATAATCACAACCTCATGACATTTTACAACCACAAACTAGAGACCTAGGTCATTCAGAGTATGTATGACTTTCCTAGGTTTATTGACCATAAGGTGGGGGGGTTCTGAGCAATTTCTTGAGCAGAAGTGCTTGCCATCCAATCACCGAAAAATCAGTTTTTATTCCAAATCACAGCATGAATTTGGTGTTCCTCAAGGTTTTTGTGTCTTAAGAGACAAAACAAGGCCATGTGATAGTTTCTATAAATACATTATTAATACTTTCTGTTGCTTCGTGTTATTTTAGGGCTTTGTTAAATGCTGTGTAATTATCCAAAGGTTGCACGTTAATCCAACAGAAGCAGTTCAGTGGTCAAGCACTTAGTTAACAGGTTGCTATTGTACATGCTAAAGGTCTGAAACCTGGTTGTGTGAAATCATGAGGGCCAACACACTGATTGATTGTTGAATGAGGGTTCTTGTAGATTTAAGCCTTTGTGAAGGAGTACATATCACTCAACATGTTCTTAAGAATATCAAGTATGATTATACTATACTTCACAGAGAACAGCGAATATATCAAATGACTATAGTATCTGCTGAACAACAGTGGGAGCACTACAGTAGAGCAAATGGTCTCGTCAGAAAAGAGTTGATGATTATATTATATTCAGTAATTTATAAAATTATAATATTATGATTGGATTATACTTTTTGGAATGTTAGGCATATTAAAGGGATGGTTTGTGTTTTTTAACGATGTAATGATCGATTGGTTATCTCGCCGAGTCTTTATTTTAGAGATGAAACAAGGCCATGTGATGGTTTCTATAAACGAATCATATAAAATGAAATGCCACATTTGTCTACAAACAGTGGGAATTCTTGAAGGCCCAAGATGAACAAAAGATCCATAGACTATGCCTACATCATTTTGCGCTTATTAAAACAAAGTTTTGACCTTAAATTAAATATCACTTGAGCCGAAACATTTTCTAGCCTATTCTACCCAGCAAACTCAAATTTGTGGTGCCAATGTTCTCTAGCCATTGTTTCATGGCGCAAACCATTGGAAATAATGGGTTTTGGAGCGCGACAGTGCACTTGTCGCTTTGTATGTGAAAGGGCCATAACACTCACTTTTCCTGGATTCTTTAACTTTCTCATCACATCTTCAAGTAAATATAAATAATGTAGTGAGTTTGTCAGAGTTTGGATGTTCTAGTTCTTTCCTCTAGGGGGATGGTGGTAACGTTGCATGGTCCCCTTATAACAACCACATTCTTGGCTCTTGGTTTAGAGAAAAGTGTCTGCTAGTGATGAAGGACTCTGGAATACAACAATTAGCTTGTGTGTACACCTGAGTATTTAATATTGGAAAATGATATTGAGAAAACTGGGTCAACTCAGATAAATTATATTCTTTAGCAAATTCACATTTTGTCTAAAACATGTTGGGCTAGCTGACTACCACTGGTAAATTGTAGGGATGGGCACAAGTAATCTGGTACTTGAGTACCTGTTATGTAACCATCATTTGAATGAGGGTAGTGCATTTAGGCTGCAGGAGTGGGGAATGCATGGGGTGCTGAAAGAATGATACGCAACCGACGTCACGCTACGGTGGCAAATCACTGACAAGTGGGCGATCAGACTGACACGCCCACACCAACACACAACCCTGCGGCAAGGTGCCAGATTGTCTGATCCTATATGTCGGCCCTTAATGTCTGAGACTGAATAGAAAAAATAAGTATGGCAGTGTCTTTATGTTAGTAAACATCGCGGAGTGCACATGCAGACATCTTCCTGTCTCTGTACGTTACAAATTGCTGATGTGAGGCTATAAACATCATAGGACAGGCCTACCTTCAGGGGACAGGAACCTTCAGTTCCAAGTCTGTCTCCCACTGGACAAATCCCGATCTTCAGCTGCAGTCAGCTACCCAGCTCTTGCTATAGAATGCCACACATCCCTTGGCATTCACTTTTAATTTAACATACACGATGACTGATACAAAAGGGACTCGAGACCAAACTAATAATAAATTAATGTGGACATCAAACTCTGTACATCAGTGTGTGGGGGAAAACATTCCATTTGTGGCAACAGCCACTCATCCCTGCACATGCTTCTTCTTCACAACCCAACTCTCATGGATGGAACCAGTGAAGCCCAGAAACGCACCAGGTTAGGGAGGAAATGCATCAGATCAGGCCCGCCCCCAATGACCTCAGTAAAATGGCCCAAATACTATTGGCGGGTCTGTAACACTTGGATTTACTGCTGTTTGGCTTTATTGAAGGGTACATGGTTATGTTGTAGGATAGTATATAGGCCGAACATTACAATCTCACTGTCAGCCACCCATTGTATATCTCTTACAACAACTATTAACAAAAACCTTTCTACTTATTTCTCTAAAAAACATATTGAGGCCAGCATTGGATCAGTCATGTTGAACATAAGATTGTCCTTTTTCACACCATTTCTTCCTCTTTACAGTTGGCTCAGGGACAGGATGGGAGTTTCCGGCGGTTTGCCGTGTTGGAGTTTTCCACAGCAGAAATGGCTGAGGAGGTACAGAGACTGACCGACGGCAGAGTGCTGGGTGGGGCACGTATCAGAGTGTCCTTCTGTGCCCCTGGTCCTCCTGGAAGAAGCATGCTGGCTGCTCTCATAGCTGCCCAGACCATGGTAAAAGTCCTACAACAAATGAACAAAAGCATGCAAGTCTGTTTGAACTGGTCCAAATTGGAGACCATTTGGTATTTGTTTAGTATGACGATATTGGACTATTTTGAACACGCTGTTATTATCCACTGTCCCAGTGGTTATCTTAATGCACATATGTAGATATTTTGAGAAATATTAAAGAATATCAACAAATCCTAAATCTGCGTCACTAAATGCACAATTTCAAGTGTATTTTTGTGTCTTTGGTCCAATCGTGTAGCCTCACAAGCCAGACAAATCTTGCATGATTTCACAATGCAAGATGGGTCTGGCCTCCCTCCCTATTCAATGGCTTGGTCCGGTCCAATCAGCAGTGGATGCTCATTGGGGTTTATTGACACAGGCTATATGCAACCGTTGTTAGAGGCAACTGCATCAAAATAACATTCTTAGAAATTGCACATAATGAGGCAAGTTTGCGCATCTTAGCTTGTATGGGAATTAGTTGTGTAGTCCCATTATGACAATCTATAAATCAACCTGTCATCAATTTCTGACAAACCAGCCTAGGCTATCGACACACAGCCACATGTTATCTGTCCACAGTGCGTAAAGCAACACAATCATGGCGTTATGGGCTGGGCAAATAAAAGTGATTTGAGGTGCGAGGATCTCCGACCCAGTGCCTGGTGGTCCTTGCGTCATTACCTACAGTGTGCAACACTTTTCCAGTGGTTTGACAAGAGATTCTGACAAGAGTTGAACAGGTATGGTTTGAAGGCTTAAAGCTATGCCCCTTTGGTCTTTATTATTTATTGGTCCTTATTCACACTCTCGCCTCAGAAACATGTAGGCTTCTGATTTTGTCCGTTGGGCAGTTTTAAGCTCTTATTCATTAGCAGTATATTGTTTAAAATGGTGGGAGATGCTTTTCTTTTTACACACGTGGCTTCCCAAAAGGTAGGCGAGGCACGCAGCCGGACACACACCAGAGCATGTGAGCGGAGTGGGGTGGGGTGGGGTGCACGCCCTGAGTGAGGAGCGCATTTTTATATCTGTCACTCAAAACTGCTCAAGGCCTCTTAAATTAGACACTTTCCGCTCATGATGTTGCATTGCCAAAGATTTACTATTATGCTATTGTGGTTAAACATTTATAGAAAAGTTAGGCTATTGCCTTACTTGTAATCTAATGTCAAAATTGTCACTCTGCACACCCGTGGCCTGTCTTTTACTTTAACTTTAGAGTTGATTGGGACACGACCGGGCTCACTGCCCCTTGGGAAATGCTCTGCATCTATCCAATATGACGCGATCAATCTGCACTTAACTGAAGATCTGTTGCGCAATGATGTGAATGAGAAGCCTCCAACAGCAGTGCAGTGATTTGCCTGCCAGCCAGCTGGGATAAGTGGCTGGTGGCGCGCACCCATCGTCACATCAGTCTTTGTTCTGATTGGTTCCGTGGTAGCCCCGACTGAAATCGCTTTCAATGAATGGGAGGCCAGACCTATCTTGCGTTGTGAAATCATGCAAGATTCACCTGGCTTGGGAGGCTACCAATCGTGTGCTCGACTCAAACAAACCACTCCAGGATTCACTTGGAAGCAGACTGAGACCACCTCTGTGAGGCTGACCAGGATACAGTTACCTGGTGCGGATTAGCCAAGCATGCTCTCCTTCCTCTATGGATCAGGAGCTGCCGGCTACGCTGCTGTTAGACTGTCGGTCTTGTTTCTTTTACATTAGCCTTTGGTCTCTTGATGAATGACTGCCTATTCCTCCCCTCACCCTCCCAAGGCTGTGAACAGAGGGAAAGGCCTCCTCCCAGAGCCCACAGCCATGCAGATTCTCACTGGTCTCAGCAACCCGGCCACTCTCAAGATGCTGCTCAACCCCCTGACTCAGGGACGCAAACAAGGTGAGGATCCTCACTACCCTCTGAAACCTGACGGTGTGCTTTTGCATGTACATTCATATTCTATTAATATCCCATTAGGGTAAAACCAGGGTGCTCTGTAAAAACGCAGTTTCCATGGAAGGCCACTCATTTTTACAGGGATGTTTGTGATAAGTGTATAATGATCTATAACCTCTATTTAGCATGGGAACATTGACTGAGCACATATGCTGTGTTTCAGTAGTGGCCTGCTGGTAGTGTCAAGATACTGGAATTTCTAACTTTGATACAATACCTTGAAAAATAGTGATATTTGATAGGATTTTCGATACCACAGGGCCCTGTTCAGTTTCTTAGCTTCATATGAGTTTGCATCATACATTGTTGTTCAAATACAGCTGGTAGAGTAGGCTGTGGGTGTGTTGTTTTAATTGCGGGCTGATTCTCCTCAGCTTCTCTAATGGGCTACTATAAGAGAAATAACACACTTATTAGAAACACTAAAATTGTTCTCATGTTAGATTAGGTCTTTAAAAAAACAAAATTATATAATTGACTAATCTTAGAAATTGAATAAAAATTAATATGTAGGATACCAGCTTCTTATGCTTTATTATAGAGGTGTACTGTGTTCTCAAGCACAACAGCTTCTTACTAAATTAATTTACTATTGACCATTGTCAGTATTTTTCTTACTATACTAATGCTATTCTCAAGTGAAGTCGAAGATGCGAGACATCACATTTACATTTTGTCATTTAGCTGACACTTTTATCCAAAGCGACTTACAAATTGTGTACAACAAATCCGCAAGAGGGTACACCTCTGGCGGTTACGGGTAAGTGGTATTGTTCGTCTAGCAGTGCCGAAGAGACACGAGAGAGAGTGGGAGAGCTACAAGAGTTTTTAGGGAGTCCCCTGAGAACACAGCAGCACTGACTGAGAGGAGGCAGGGCTAGCTCTGCTGGGCAGCGGTGTATATGTGTGTACTGTAGTGCCTAGCCTATGAGTGTCTGTCGGAGCGAGAAAAATGCAGGCAGCTGGTAGTGATAGTGCAGCAAATGAGTAGTGAAACCATTTCAAATATTCAGAATCTATACATATCGAAAAATCTATTTTTTTACAACACTACCTGCTACACACTCACACAGTTGCACACATTCACACCTGGGAGCTGCCCATAACAAGTAGTCTTCTACTGTTGGCAACGTAGCAACTCCACTGGAGCAGTGGGGGTTAAATTCCTTGCTGAATGGCACTTCAATGGTAGTTGTTGAGGGAGGAAAGAAGGTTATACATCCCCCACCCTAACTGAACCGGTGACTTCCTGGGGATCGAACCGTTTACTTTACAGTCACAAGCCCATTTCTCTAACCTTGAGTTTACCGCTGCCTGTATTAGGATGCACATAAAGACCTATCAGGAATAGTGTTTGCGTGGTTTTGTGGGTCTGAGCCATGGATCCTGATGAGTTGCTGTTTGTTTGTGTCTGCAGGTCTCCTCGGGGCTGCCCCCACCATGCCACTGCTGGCCAACCCTGCCCTCTCTGCTGCCCTGCTCCAGCTGCTCCTCCAGAACCAGGCTCAGGCCCAGCAGGTAGCTACCACATCTCGGTGTGTGTGTGTGTCTCTCACTCCCTCTCTCCTGTTAGCATCTATGCCCCTCCCCTCCTCCAATTCATTCTCGCTGTCATTCACACGTTCTTCCTCCCTTATGCTCTCCCCTTTTTCCACTATCAGCAAGCCTTTCTGGGAAATCATCTTCTCTGGGCTCAGGTGCTGCACAATAAAGAAAACCGCCTAGTGCCTTGTGTGAGTGACACTGGTGTGTGTGTGTGTGTGTGTGTGTGCGTGTGTGTGTTTTGAGTATGTAGATCTGTGTGGGGTGGTGGTTGACCTGTATCCTATGTTATGTGACTGGGTGGTGAATAAAAACTAGTCGCTCAGTCGGTAAGTGCTCTCAGTGGTGTGGTGTGCTTTTTGAGTGGTGCTGAGTGACGTGGGTGTCCTCCACTGTACGAGGAAAGTACATACCCACAATTACTTGCATACATGGTGAGTAAGTCCTCTGCTGGTGAAGTGCCGGTGTAGCTCTGCAGTAGGGATGCACCAATTTTGTATATTGGCAGACAATCTGTATCAGTGATTTGGTCTTACAATGCACTTAAGACTTAAGATCATCTTAAGATCATTTGAAATGAAGGCTAGACTCAACCCCATACAATTAGGTGGAATAAGCATCTAATTTCATGGTTGATTCTACACAGACAAAAGTTTCGACCACCCACAACAGAAAAGGGCACTCCTTGTGCATTTCTAATGCTTGATTCTTCTCTCAGACCGACGTGATGTCTTGGAACAAGCCCCAGTGTGTACACACTTACTACGCATTAACAACACCATCTTTGATTAAAGGGGACATGTTATGGAAAATGGATTTTGGCTAGTTTTTGTTTGGATTTGACAGTCAGAAATGTTATTTAGGTGGTGGAAGGAAAATGATATATGTACTCCTTGCCATTTGGCAAATGTTTGAAGTCTTCAGATTTCAAAGCTGCTCAGTTATTGCCCTTGGTGATGTAACAAATAATGAATTGGCTTTGATTAATCAGTTATTTACTCATGGGTTCGTAATAGCCAGGCAAGGAAGGAAATAATTGCTATACCCACCAAAAGTGGCATGTTCAGTACAAGGAGAAATAATAATTAAATAAATAATTGAAATTGGATTGACATGTGCCACAGATTCAAGTAAGTCATATAAAATTGTTGAAAAGGTACATAATATGTCCCCTTAACACTAGCTAGTTGGCTGTAACATTTGGTAATGTTAGCTGACATAGCTCTAAGGGCCCGGCTACATTGATTCGTTTTGTCTGTCCGTCAACATTTGTTTTTAATTCATTTTCAATGAGGAGTATCCGGTTGTTGGACAGGGGTGATGATGTGTCCATCTCCGCCAGATTTGTGTCTGTTTTGACGGACAGAAAGGTTAGAGAGAATGAACTTTTGGAACTGACTGATATGTTACCACTGTCATTTCTGCAATTACTTTGGCTCTAATTTAAAAACTAAGCAATGAACAGTAATACCTTCCATCAAATTTCTATCTGTTCAGTGACTGATCAATGTAGCCGGGCCCTAATGTTAATGTTAGCGCTAGCTAGCTAACAGCAAAAGTGGTAGCGGATGATCTGCGTATACATTCCTCATTTCAAATGATTGTAAAACGGCTTTTAGCACTGTCAGAATCAGTCGGATTGTATTTTTACAGCTTATTTGTTGGCCTATTGTAGAGTTAGCATTTTTGTGAAATTGTGTCACATGCAAATTGTGACGCTTAATACAAGTGCCAAGTGAACAAGAGACTAACAAGGACTTTTGTTTAAAGAAAAAATTTATTTCAGTTAATTTCTCCTTTTTTAATGTACATGGTCATGTCCTTTATCTGTTACAGATGTGTTCTCTTATGATACCTCTTGACTTTCTGAAGATGGGCGTGTCAGAAAAGCTTGACCTGTTTTGTAGTTGCATTTGTACCAAAACGCTTTCCACAATCTCTACCAGTTTTGTATTGGCCAATATGGATGGATATCGGCATCTGCCTCAAAACAAAACCATATCGGTGCATCCCTGCTCTAGATTCTTTTTCTGTGGCTATGAATGTTGGAAACCAGGCTGTGTTAAACTGAACCTTCCCTTCTCCTCTGGCGAGCAGGCAGGACTCATCGGAGAGAACCCTCTGGCTGCTCTGCCTCTCCAGCAAGGAGTCCACCTGCTTGGAGACCTACCTCAAGGTTTGGCATCCTCTTTGTCTTTCTAGCCATAGTCACAGCTCCATAGAGCCACAAATTGCATGTCTTGAATTGCTTTGCTGCTGAACATCTGTGATCATCTTTGACAGTTAACCACGTTTGTTGTTTGTTCTCTCAGTTGATTGCATTGTGAGTGGTACTGTGTTCATCATGCAGCAGGTTTAGGCCTTTGCGTTGTGTGTTGGTCCTTTGTGAAGTATTTACCTTGTGCCATAGGCGGTGTGGTCCCAGGTCTTGGCCTGCAGACGGATCCTCTGGGCCCCATTAAGCCCCCGTCTCTGGGAAGAGCGCTGGGTAGGGAGCAGGAGTCCCCCACAGCAGCATGCAGCTTCTCCCAGACCCCCTCTCCCACCCTGCAGGGCCTGTCCCTGCCCCTAATGGGTGGGCTGATGGGGACAGAGGGCCTCACTGCACCAGGGGTGAGATACTTTTAATACCGCACTGCCTCTATAATTGGCCTGGCCATCATCTCCTCACTTCCTGTTAAAATGGAGCAGGTCATTTGCCTCTTTAACCTTTGTCGTTTTTATCCATGGTAAAACAAGAAACCTCAACAATGACCCTTCCTCTCTAATCAGGTGTCCATACTAGGAGATCCTCCCAAAGAAGTGAATCTTCCCCAGAGTGCCTTCATAAATGTCCACAGTCTGTTCCCCTCAGGTGAGATGCTCTTTTCACTCTGTGTGGCTCCGGCCTCCCTGCTTGCTAATCCCTTCCCTTCTTCGACCCGGTGGTTTTATGTTTGACCTGTCGTGTCTGTCTTGCTTACCTCAAACAGGAGCAAACTGTAGACCCCACCCTTATAGGAAGAGGCCTACGCTAAGCAATGTGTCCAACCAGCGCATGAACCAGAGCATGCATTCGAATTACAACCTGCGCTACCAGGAGTCTTACACCCCAGACTACCCTTCCCTTCACCAGGTAACCACCCAGGCTCTGCTCCCAGAGAAAAGTGGCTGGCCTTCACTAATCCAGTTGTTGATTTATCACATACTTCATAGCCCCATTGCTAGCATCACTAATAAAAGCTTACATTCTTCACTTTTAGTATCTCAAAAGCCAAACAACCGGTGTAAATGCTTTTTGGATGGACTGAAATAGGGATGTGCGTAACAGTTATTTTGAGATCCGACTATCCACTGCTACTTTTTTGTGGCAATTATAAGTCACTGCTGAACAAAACTTGGGAAACGCAGCCAGGCCGTTCTCTATCCCTGTTCTTTTATCTCTCTCTATTCATCACATAAAATGATGGGAACAGTGATGCCTGCCCTCATATTCTCAGAGGCAACCAGCCCGACTTATTAGGCCTACTCTCTCATCATCACTCTCTTTCTTTTATCTATGCGACTTGGAAAGGCAAAAACCGAGGTGACCGCTAGCCTACTTGTCAAGAAAGGTATTGGGGCTAAGCACACGTTTCTCAAGGAAACATGCCACTGAATCAAAAAAAGAAAAAGAATGGTGAGAGACACCTGACTGCTTCGTGTAGGCTACTACCCGTTTATGAAACATGACAGCGTTCGTCACACTCTACATGTCTGTATTGGGACAGATTTATGAGGAGTGCAAGCCGGTGCACATCATAACGCTAGATGGATATTATTCCCATCTATTATATCTGAGCAAAAACATGCCTGTCAGACAGAATGAGAACCACTAAATACAGTGCAAGGCAACGTCGGGTAGGCTACCTGAGTAATTGTGTGTGCCATGCCTTCCACAAACGGATCCATCAATCTGTTTTTGAATTAAATAAAATATTGTATGCAGCAGACAATATAATCCTTTCATAGTTACCAGGTTTAGTGTATGTCTCACTGCAGTTGATGCAGATATCTAACGGAAATAGCGGCGCTCAACCTGGCTGCTGGATAATGCTGAAAGCCTGGGCTTCTACTGCTAGAGCTCACTCATTGTGCTCTCGTGTGTTCACTTTCTTTAAACTTTTTTATTTTTTACGTATTCTCCCTATAAAATGACAAGAAAAACAGCAAATTAACCATTATTAATATTCGGTTATTTTCAAATGACTGGTTAACTGGATAAATGGATAACCTTGCACACCCCTAGACTGAAATGACAATGAAAATTGCTTTATTTGTCATGGGAAAGTCATGGAATTTGATCAGCAAAAACATGTCTGTACCATGAAATAACTCTAAGAGCAGTGAAGGTAATATTAAATAACCAATCGAGTAAGGCAAGACTCTCACAGCCGATTAGTTAACTAATTGACCAAGAGGAAACCTTGTGATGGCACACACTGGCTTTGATGCTTTTAAGTCCTGCTGTGCCTGTAAGGTCACAGTGACCTGTATTGATTTCCAGTTTTCTGGCTACTCATATTCCCTGGCTGCGTATCACATGGACCGTATGATGTGAGGCGCTCTGATGCCCATCTGGTGTTTGTCCTCAGGATCCACTGGCCCACCTCTATGAACAGCAGGAGAACCTGGACACTGGGGCCTTGGCAGGGTTCGGACAGCAGGTAATAGCGCTCGTAATCCCCTTAACATTTTGTCCCTGGTGCTCATGAGCTCATGTGCTGTCAGCCACTGAGCAGCAGCCTGCATATGATGTAAATCCCCTCCTTCGACTTGGTGTCTGTTCAGTTCCATTTAACCATTTGAATGGGATTCGAGATGTGATCATAAAGATCTGGTATTTGAGATGGAGATCATATTCAAAATAGTATGACCAACAATTGGGGTTGATAATATTGATGAGGCACAGTTTGCAACGTCAACAACAACGTCATGGGTGCACATGAGTAGTCTTGTCCCTGAGTACAGATTCTTCTGTCTCAGACCCAGGCACCCTGCTGAGTATGTTACTCCATGAGGACTCAACATCCCTAATGTTTTTGATGGAGGCACACAGTTTTGGATAACCTATGTAATTTCTGCAGCCACAACTGGAACAGGCGTCACAAGGGCACAATAATCCCTTCCCCTGCCTATGAGAGAGCAGGAAGCATGCGGGCCAACGATGGCCATTCCCCTCCCCCAATTCCTTCCTTCACTGCACGTTCACTCACTGCAAGCGGACACTCAGAAGTTATGAAAGGCCGACCTAGGAATCTACAGAAACAATTTTATGCCCGGGCAACATACCCTGATTGATCATTGTAAAATTTGAATGTTACACTATATTTATTGAGTTTGATTATGTTAGAATTCTATTTTTATTCTGTCTTAAATTTTGCAGTTCATTTTATGATTGAACTATGGAATGAAAGTACCAAATTTTAATTGCGTGGAATGGAAAATTGATCTTGGTTTCTGATCTGTTTGTTTTCTATTTTTGTTTTTTTATTTCCATTTTCCAAATTGCCAATTTCAGTTTTTCAATGTATCGGGTTGAGGGTTGACTTTTATTTTGTTTCTATTTTATTTGATGGTATATTAATTACAATTTAAAAACAGGTATTTTTTAATTTTTTTTATTTCTATATGAGGTGAATTGGGTGCACAATGAGTGCAAAACATTTTTCAACACTAAGGTACACTGTTTGTTACAGGCCATTTTATTTAGCTAGATGAGCTCAAACAGCACATACATTAATGATGGTGGGATAAACCAGTCGTGAAAGAAAACATAGTAGGATTTTCTCTTTACTTTTTCTCACTAACCATCGCACCATCTCATCACACATGCACAGTGATTAAAGATTGTGCGTTTGGGATAGGTAGCTCATGGTTGGGTCCGATGTAGAATAAGGTCAACAAACCAGGAGAAGAATGTGGTATTCAACATACGTGGTCTGTGATAACAAGCGTCTGAAGGCGTCTGAGGAGAGATGACTAACGCAAAGCGCTTGTTAGCACTTGGTAACCACCGCTGAGTAGCAGCAAAGTGCTGTAGGGAATGGGACCTAACACAGGTACCCATGGACAATCCATCCCTAACACTCAGGCTAGCGTCTATATACAGATCACCTCTATGTAATCACAAATCAACCATGGGTTTAAAAGGAAAAAAAGAAAAGGGGGTTAAATTGATGTTTCCGCTTAGACCAGTCCAGATTTTAAGACCGATGGTGAACAAGAAGAAACCTTGCAATCATTCCAGTAAACCTTTAAAATCAACTCATGCCATTTATTTCTCTTACCCCGACTGAAACACAACTTCCTTTCACGACAAACAATCAACAAGTTGAGTAACCTGTATAAAAAGGTTGATAATAGGATACTGAAAAAATATGGTATAAAACAAATATAATTGACTTGATGGCATTATTGGCCTAATGACTTACATTACATGGTGTACTAAGGTGTATTGGCTGAATTTCTTGAAATTTGGTGTTTTTGTATTTTCTCTCTGAAATATTTTCTGAAATATGTTTCTCAATCCAGAATATTTTATTGAGGGTTACACAACTCTTTTCTCACCATTTATTTCTGCGATAGATGTGATGACGTATTAACATATCAACGGGGGAAAGAATGGTTGACATAATTAAAATTGACAAATATGGGATGGATAAATCTACATACCTTCATTTTGAACTTTTTTCATTTTATATTTGTTTTCTCTTCCTTTGTTTACATTCATACTTTTTATGATTGTTCTATCTTCATTTAAAACAAATTTACATTCTGTTTACTTAATTTTAATATTTCCATTTTAATGTTTAAAATATATTACAATACATTTTTTATTTATATATAAAAAAAGAAAAGGTAGAATATTACCATGGTCTATGACGAGACCTGTGCCCCTCCCCTCCCACCGGCACATGCTGTACCTTGCCCCCTCCCCTCGCCCACACTCCTTTGTCCTAAAGCCCCCCATTTGGGTTTCAAGAGGTCAGTCTCACCGAGGTAGTTCCCTGGCTAGGACCCCTTCAGCTTACAGCTTATACATCTCTATTTTGTGATTGACTCGTATTGTTTGATCAATACATTTGTATTAACCCAGGAGATCTGCTCATGTACATAACTGATTTAATCCGTTCCACTACAGCAGCCTGACTACAGCGAGCGGTCCACCCACTATGGCTACCCTCCTAGCCCACCCTTGTCCTCCTACTTCAGCTCTGGGCCCGGGGCCCCCGGCAGCGGCAACCTCCCCTCCACTCACCTCAATAAGGTAAGCCTGCAACTTACAACCTCTGGTGGCTTACTGTAATATTACTGGTCCCCTGCTGTATATGTAACGCTACACTACGCTAACTACATATCACAGCCAGGCAAGTGAACATAGTGAGACGAACATAAGATCCCTCAGGCGACGATATGTCATGTAATTTCATTTTACTTACTCATTACTCAGAAGCATTCTATATTACAAACATAATATCCGGGGGGGTTGTTTTGGGGAGTGTTTGACAAGTAAGTGGCCCAGATTTTATGTTTAGGTCATATAGAATGCTTCTGAGTAAGTAAAATGAAATTACATGACATCACGCGGGGGAATTTCGCCACTTTTTATGTGGGTGTTCAATCAGTGTTGATGGTACTTGTAGTCCATTGAAGCAATACATTCCTCAGCGTGTGCTGACTATGACAATCGGCGAAGTGGTCCTTTAAGTTAATCTCTCTGCCCAGCTATTTAGCCAGCGTAGCATTACATATACAGCCAGGGACCAGCAAACTGTCATGTATTAATGTTATCTTCACTTGTTTATGCAAAGTGTCTTGATGAAGTCTATAATGTGCATTGATCCTGAGTTATTCATGATTCAATATTAAGGTGGTTATGGGGAAGACCAGGTTGTCTAAGAATAGTCCTTTTTTAGTTATTTATGTTGAAGTTGTAGGTGGATGAGCCTCAGTCAGCAGTGAGGTTATTGTGGTTACTGAAAGTTTGCTTGTTGTCTTCAGGCTGTGGGAATGCCTCCTGTGAGCCACACCATCAGCTACCCGCCTGGCCTGGGGAATGGGATGAAGGTGATTATTCCATCTTCCCTTTTTCTACACCCCTTTATACCATTCTCCCAATGTGCTATTGGTAACTGTGTTTTTTGCCAATTGCAGACTCCCATTGGTAGCCACAAGCGTCTGTTTTCCCGGCTGATCCCATCTCCAGAGCCTAGCCCTGAGGGGGGTTATGTCGGCCAGCACTCCCAGGGCCTCGGCGGCCATTATGCGGACTCCTATCTGAAACGCAAGCGTATATTCTAACCCCAGCTAAAGGCCTCTGTGTTAAACGAGGAGCCAACCTACAGCCAGGACATGATGGGCTCCCCAGAGCTCCTCCAATTACCATTTTAGCGTGGCAGTCCAGTGATTCCTCTCCTGTGTGCTCCTGTTAGCGACCCCTGGAGGGCGCTGGGGAGCGCAGCCTGTCGCTGTCCGGACAGTTGTGTGCTGTCTATTGGAGTTTTTGATGTGTTTTTCCTTTTCTCCCCCACCCCACCCCACCCCCCTTCTTGTTTTTTTTTTCTCCTTACTTTCTTTTGTATATATGAGTTCAGTGCGTTAGTAAATTAAGTTTTTACCTTTTTTTATTTTCATGAAACCCTTGTTAAATACTTGAGTATCTTGTACTATAAGAAAATATTGTGAATAAGCTCATATGAGGTCTTTTCTCTTAATCAGGTTTTTTTTTTCTGTTGAGTGTGGTGTGTCAGCAGGTTCAGAGCCGTATATAGAGTTGGGCCATTCGTTTTCAGTGGCAGCCATGTTAGCTCCACAATCCTGGTCGATGGTCATTTCTAAGTAATTTTAAGATTCTGTGCCACCGGATTTTTAGAATGTTGGACATCTCTCCATCATGATATGGATTGTTTGATCTGCAGCCAACGGTTCTAGAGGGGCCAGCACTAATGGTGCCCATAGTATAAACTGACAACTCTTTTCTATTAAGGGCTCAGAACAGATTTTTTAATGGCCTCCCTATTTGTTTAAAGTTTAGTAGTTTGTTTAATGGGATGGTGTTCACAGAGGTGTATTTTTTTTTTTTTCTCCCTTTCCTCTTCCTTTTGCAGGGTTATGCATTGCTGACCTCTAGACAGGATTCAGACTCTGCATTGACTCATGCACAACTCTCCATTCTTCAGTATTAACTGTCTGTTTCTCTTTTCTTTTATCCTTGAAAACTGAAGCTTTGGCCAAATGTACACGGGATTATTCTCAAGCCTTCACTTTCCACCTTGTTTGTCTGTTAAGCCCACCCCTCCTCGTTACGGAGTTGTTTTTTTTCCCCCCTGCACCAACTGTTGAGTTGAGTGTTGCACTCGGAGGGCACGGGTCCCATTTTTCTACTGTTCTCACCTGTCTACCGAATCTGTTCTCACTCGTTCTTTGTCCAGAGGTTGAATGTTTGTCCATGATGGTGCGAGTTCTGTCTGCTGAGTTACCTTTTTAATGTGTTGGCATCTGCACTTGGCGTGTGTTGGAGGGGGTGACATTGTGTGCCTTTTCTAGATCCATCAGCAGATACTGATAGCAGGGACACCTAATATATCCTCTCTTAACTTGCATTTTACTGTAGGACGTGCCTCATCTCTTCCTAGTTCCATGGGTGTCTCTACTCTGCTGACCAGCAGGGGGAGGTGTTCATCCTTGGGGATGAGGTTAGGGGCAGTTGGAGTTGGCTTTTCCAGCCGGCCAAGTAAAAGTGGGGATGGCAGGCATGGCCCTGTGTTAAAACTTGAGATATTTTTGAAGTTTTCCAGTGACCACAATGTTGGGAGTCGAGTATGCCTTAGGAAGTACTGGGGGAAGCTAGCAGCAGGTGATAGGTTGGTGATACACGAGGCAGGTGTTTTGGGCAACGTTCCCAGCAGTGTGAAATGGAATGGGAGAAAGGGTCACAATTCTATTTGAAGTTTTCTGGCAACAATAAGTTCCTATGAAAATTATGTTGGGGCAATTCTTCGGGTAAGGTTGCGCAAACAGTTGCCCCGTCTGTCACTGCCTGAGACTTCTCGATCTGTGTGTGTGTTTGATTAATGCCCTGGTTGACAATTTGATTGTGATAACCCATTACCTCTGACTTTGGATGGGAACTGCAATTACACTTGAGCCTTACCAGTGTTTTTCTATGATCTCATCCTGCCCTGCGTGGGCTCCACCTACATTTACCCTTTTCTGTGTTCTTTTGCTGTGTAAATACTTAAGCTTGATAATTTCCTCTGAGTCCCAAAACTCTTGTTTTTTTTCCCCGTTTTTTTTTTTTTTTTTTTCATTCTTGATTATATCTGCCTCTGGTCTGGTGTTTTTCGATTTGAATCTGCTGCTCAAAAATGTTTGTGTTGTTTGCCTGTATGTGTGACTGATTATGACCCAAGAGCAGCGCCCCAGCAGTTAGGTCATGTTGTGTATGGACCAAGAGATGCTGCTGTATTGTATGATCATTATAAATTTCAGATTGCTTTAGTTCTCACCAACTGCTAGCTTTCTCCTCTGTACTGCCATTCTTGTTTTTTCTGTATGTTTGAGTGCGTGTGTGTGTGTGTGATGTGAGCAAGTAAATGTTATTTAAATCTCACTTTGCTGTCATGTCATTGTTTTACAATACACCAAACATATAACATTAATGGATCGGTCTTTGGATCAAAACTTTGTCACCCAAATCCTATTCCCTTCTTGTCTCCATTTATTATGTAAGCCTTATGATACATTTTCAGAATACACAATTTCCTCCCTGTTTGAAAAAGAAAGGAGCTCATCTGAAATGAGGGTTGCCTTCAGGTTTTTGATTTGTGCTACAATCCACATTTGAAATGAAGTTGAGTTGTCATGGTAACAACAATTCTAGTGGGTATTTATCTCAAAATGACCTTAGAAAACTCCAGGAGACCTTGATTTTAGGACATTTAGAAAACTTCATTATTTTCATGTTGGTGTACATTATCACGATTCATGAACATGGTGTACACTTTCACCCCCATGTCCTTTAAAATGATGCCAAATTAAAATGGAGTCATTTTTACAACAAGCTTGTGTTTAAGTAACAGTTATAGAATGTAAAATTAACTAACAAACTAAGGAGGCTTGACAAAGCTAAGCTGTAATCGACAAAGATGTCAACATTTCCAAGAAGCCATCCTCCAGCTCTAATAGTTCTAACGGATCAAAGATAGACCTATCAGGAAAAGGGGTGGGACTTAGGAAAGGGTCATATCAATAAACTTAGTCCAACAAGCCATCCCCAAAGGCAAATTATGTAAAAGTTACTAAGGATTAAGAATAAGTGAATAAGGAGTTATATGTAGGATGGAAAAAGGAGAAAGGTATGGGGGTTGGCGGCATTAACATTCATTAGTTGGGCATGTCCTCATTTGTATAGCAAGTTGGAAGGCTCTAGCTTAAAAGTTGTTAATAGCCATGCCCCTTTATAAGTCTTGAGAAAAAAGGGATGAAAAACAAGTGAAAGGACAGAAGTGAGCTATCCATACAAAGAGCACAAGCGATCACCACGGGCATACCCTGAAGATGCCCAGCAATTTTGAAGCTGGTAGAAGTAGCGGTGGTAGCAGTGACAAATATCACTTAGTAGCAGTCACTTACAATATCAGTAAGTTAAGTAACTTAATTAAAGCAACCCAAAAATGACTACATTCCAGTAATGATAAAATGGAATAATTGGCCATCCATTTTTTATTGAATTTAAAAAAAAAAAATTGAGAGGAATAATATTACAATCAAGAATATTAAGTAGCCTATTGTCATCCAATAGCTTAAAGATGTCATCTGTAGAATGATGACCCAATAAAGTGTCACTAAATCATGCTTTCACTGCCTACTGGTGTAAAAACTGCTGTTAGGCATGGGAGGGACATTCTGAGAACCACTGGCCCTAAACCTTTCACTCTGGCTCTGTAGAATACAGAACTATGCCATTTAATATATTAGCTGTTGGTAGAATAACTCAAGTCAAGACATATATCAGGCATTTAGATAAGTATTAGACAAATAATTTGCACATTTCAGTGATTATTATTCCTATTAGCTAGTTTGGGCTTGTACAGTGAATCGTGTGTATGAAGATGGCAGTCTCCTGGTTTGACATCATTAGGCCTTTCAGTCCATCATGCACTCAGTGTCTTAAGCAGATGTTGACATTTGGACTGTAGTAATAATGCCAAACCAGAGGGCAGACATCATGATGGTTTGTCTGTGAGCTGTATATGTGTGCAGCAACACAAAAGGATGTCCCATGCATGTACAAAATTTAGTATCTCACATTTCTACAGGTGGAATATTTAGAGGTCTCTTATAGGCTTACCTTGCATGTTGCAATCAGATTAATTTGCATTAATGCAGTGAACAGCATGATTCAGGAATTTGTCCTGGTAGTGTTACATAACCACACATAACATAGAAGGCAGATGACATGAAAGGACTGTATAGGGCTATGATTCAATATGCCAAATAAATATAAGTGTTAAAATGTCAGAGGAAGATGTTTTGCGTTGTGAAATCATGCAATATTTCTTCTGGCTTGTGAGGTTAGTTTTCTACAATGGCTATCAACAAATACTATGCCTGTAGTGGTAATGCTGAAGCACTCCTCAGATTATGTGTAAGTGCCGCGGTGTCTCTTGTAAAGGACTAGCTTGGCCATAATCTTGTCTGCATTTTGCCTTTTGCTTGCAGCTGTCCAGCCCCTGATGGAAGGAAAGTGGCTGTCTGCCCATAACTGTTCTGCAGACTAGACCATGCACTGCAGACTATGCCTCTGGCAAATGTATTCCATAGCAGAAACATTTTGAGGATATTTATGTCAGCATAATAGAATTTGGCTGAGACATGGTTGAACCTTTTAATTTGAGCTGCAAATGCAGGTGATAACCTACTTAACCTTTTTGGCAATGGATGTGATAGTGGATAGATGCTTAGTCCCCTGCTGCCTTACAGTGCAGATAACAGTTTGTGACTGGAGCCACCAGAGGCCCTTGCCTCTCTTCGGCATTGATTTGAGCATCAAAATTAAAATGCAGCTTAACATAGAGTTCTTCCAATATGGCCTACCTGTTTGTCATGCAAAAAATGGTCGTCTGGCAAAACACAATATTCCAAGCTCATGTGCATACTATACTCAAATTAAATCATTATTTTGAGTTCCATAAGTATTCAGACAGTGACTAAGAGTTTTATGTTTTTGCTACATATTCTTAGATGTAAAATGACACAATGAATATGGGTTTAAAGTGCAGACTGTTAGCTTTAATTTGAGAGTATTCAGTCATGTTGAAAGATCAGTTAACTATCGCTTTTATTGCAAAAAGGGTGGTAGTTCTAGAAATGTTGATCCAATATGGCTGAAAATCCCCACCGTTTAAAGCTTGACAATTTGCCTTTAACCTTGTAGTCATTGTGTCATTTGTTATCCAAAATAATAAAAGATCTTGGAACAGCTCCAATACTTTATACAACAGGTTTTGTGCAAATATTATTAGTATTACTTGTTTTAACTTAAAGACACAAACCCTAACCACCAATGCTTTGTATTAACGGTGCACCAATATGTTTTTTTTGTGGCCGATACTTATATCAGTTTTCTTTTCCTACCCATATCAGCTGATGCCAACTGTTGAAATCATGCCTATCTTAAGATAATTAAGTGGTATCATGAGTATGTCAGGGGAGGGGGGGTAACAACAGTCCTAACAATAAAGGACACAACCACATAAATTAAAGGAGAAATTAACTGAAATAGTTTTGTTGTTTAAACTGAAGTCCTTGTCAGTCCTTTCACATACAACATTTTACTGGGTAGATGAAAGAATCAAGAGTTGCTGATATTGCCAGTCTCAACAGACCCAGGATATAAATCCATATGGTGGCACTTGAGGAAAGGTCTTGGGGTCACCAAAATCAATAGGTGTCTTCTTGTTGGGGTCATGAATGAGCACAGCGAATTCCATAGCAATCCACCCATTACTTTTCGAGATATCTTGTTCACTACACACTACAGACTTACATACAGACGGGACTGAGTCATAACTTCCTTGGTGGAGGTAAAAATGACAATTATACAATTGGCTAAATATCGTCTGTAAAAGTAAAAGTTAAATCAGGCCGATACTGATTTTGCTTTTTAAAGCCAATATAGATTGATACCAATTGTCTGTTGATATATTGGTGCATCCCTACTTTGTACAACACATTTCAAATGTAATTTTGATACATTGTATCAAATTTCTAACAATGTATACGTTCCATGATACCATGGAGAGGAAAAGGTTGTTATGTTTGCACTGTTTATGGGTTTGCTTTTTGTGCCTTTGGCCAGAAAGCATCTCTCCCACATGTATAATACACAACCCAACAGATCCACACAAGCTTGAGAAACGAGAGCGTGAGCTCATCGAACTCAGACCATTGAGATGGACTAACGTAGCTGAACTCAGGTGCATCCCAAAAGCCAGTGTATACTGTAAAGGTTGAAATTTAGAGATGGCTTTTCTTATATGAATAAACAACCCAAGAAACATGTCAATACCACAGGGAAGTAAGGGCAGATAATCTGCGCTCCACCAAGGTTGAGTAGCCTAAATAGAGACCGGCGATATTAGGGTTTGAGGAAACAGAAATGTCAACTGTTCCTGCTAGGCTTAGTATTTTCATCATCTTCTTTAGGAGAGTCTGGCACGTAATGGTAAGTGGTAACAAAAGGTCTGCTTCATTTTGAATGTCTGGCAGCTTTGGCATATGTCCTGGTGTCCTTGCCCTTTACCCATCACACACTGGGTCCGAGGGGTAAGGGCCAGTAAGGAGCTCCTCTTCCTCTCAGCAGTAATCAAGATAAAAGGTGGTGTTGATTAGCTTTTATTCTCTTGGTCACATGGAACCTCAACGAGGAGAGCTGTTGATTGAACATTCACAGGTGAGAGGCATATAACGCCATTTATTTATTTATTTATTTATTTGATTTATTTAACCAGGCAAGTTGACTAAGAACACATTCTTATTTACAGCAACGGCCTGGGGAGTAGTTGCAGGGGGAGGGAGGTTGCCACTGATATCAGCCAATTAATGGGGAGGGATGATTAGGTGGCCTTGATGTCAGAGACCTGATTGGGAATTTGGCCAGGAACGTCAGGGAACCCCCTACTCTTTGCGATAGGCGCCCTGGGTTCTTTAACGACCGAATTCAGTCGGGACCTCGGTTTAACGTCTCATCCGAAGGACGGCACTCGCAACTGTGCGGTGTCCCTGTCACCGTGACAACAGGGGCATTGTTACTGACAGATCCAGAGGACAGAGCGCTCCCTGCTGGACAACAACACCACTTTCCGACAGCAGCCTTGACCAGGGCTCGAACCGGTGATCTTCCGATCATGAGTCCGGAGCTTTACTATGTAGCCACGCTGCTACCATGCAAGCCATGGAGACTACTAGATGACAATCATGTGTTTCATTTGTCCCATCTACTGGCCAAGACACAATCCCTTTTTGGAACATTCACATTATTTAGTCAAATCCTCAGCTAGCAATCATTTTTACTGTAGATTTGTTTTTTTTGTTTTTTTCCTGTGGCTTTATGTAATTTTGAAAATGAAATTGAGGGAACTATTCCTTGTTGATAAATCTGTCAACGACATTGGAAATGGGAACCAAAGATAGTTTCCCAGGCATCTGCATATTCCATTGGGATTTGTCTGTAATTATTTCAGCAGCCCTAATCTGTGTTCTATGGTCTGTCTAACCAGGGCTCTGTAAGGGAACCACGGCAGCTCACTGACTGGACGCTCGCTATGTCAGACACATTTAGATTTCTGCCACCCACACAGTCACCCTGTACCATTGCTGTTGAATGCTTTTGAAACCTGTGATTTGCCCAAATACAGAGAGGGAGGTGGAAGAGCTCCAAAGCCAGAGCTATGCAGCATCAAGATCTCACAAATGAAGAACACTCAAACATGGAATGGTTAATGTCTTCAATGCATCCACCTGTGCTTGAGGACTGGGGAACTCTTCACCTTCCATTGTTCTTTTGCTATGAGATTAGAATTTAAAAAACTGAAAATTCTAATGATAATGTCACCATGACTATAGAATTCTGAGAAAACATTCCAAAAAACATACACCCGAAACTACTGTTGCCACACCATTGTAATACATGTTACTGACTCAAGCTATGTGTTAAATAGAGTTGAGAGGATTTTAATATGATTCAACAGGATTACTTAACTTAAAACACTGCACTAAGTAAGTACTCAATTCTAAAGTTCCTATGTTATATCAATTACAACCTTATTGCACAGGTATAAGAGTAAGTTACATAGGTGTAATCAAATAGAATGTCATGACAGAACACTTGAGCTCCCCATCCTCCCTTGGTTGTTTGAGTCCTTGGTGCTTCATACATAGCTACTTTATTCTTAGGTTAAGCTAATTGCTTGGCGCTGTCGCTTTGGCCATAACACTGCTTATCTTTGGCTGCTTGCTCTGTTGCCATTACACAGCTCATTTTGCTGTTGCACTTTTTGACAGTGTCTGCTGAATGCTAAATGCTTTTTTTCCTTTGCTTTTTTTTTCTTTAAGTCACAAGCTTTTGTGTGCATTATTTGTCATAGAAGTCAACCCATGCCTTTGTATGAAAATCACTGTCTTTATGAAATGGTGGAAACATTTTGTTAGGCAATGAGAAAGCAGCTAGTCTACCTCTGTGTTTAATTTAAAGGTCCTGACAAGGTAAATTTGTGATTGGCTTTTAATTATGTAATTTGGTATCTAATGCAGTAAGCACCTAATTGTTCCAAATTAGAGGATGTTTCTCTCCCATTCCCTGTTACTGCAGTTAGGCGTGGCTAAGCAAGACATTTAGTGACCTCACTAATTCCATGTCATCTCATGTACCAATCATATTTAGGAGAAGGATGATTGATGGTGGCTATGTATCCAAGCTGAGAAACATCCACAAAACTACCAATAGTCTCCCCCATGGGAAAACAATGCGCTGCAATTTTCTTTGCTTTTTAGAAATAGCTATACTGTAGATTGAGAATTCATATTAGCCTGAAATGGTTTGAAAGCTACTGATAAACTAACTAGCAGACTGGGGTACACTACCCAAATCTATGTTTTTGATATTAATCACTGAGGTGATAAGTAACTCAAAAGTTTAGCATAGCAAAGCTAATGCTAACTGTGTCACATAAAGTGAATGGAGGCAGGCAAAGCTTCATACTCTGGGAGGTAGGCAATAGTTACTTAAACAAAAACACAGATTTGGGTGGTCTACCCTAGTCTGCTTGTTAGCTGATTAGTCAAGCTTTCAAACCATGTTGAGTCCACGTTGATAGTTTTGGCAGTTTATTCCATGACAGCAAAATGTTTTAAGGTGATTGAATGGACAATACAATGGTCCAGTTGAGCTGAGAGGGAGCTGTCAATCAAGTGTGACCATGCTATAAGGCAATTCTGAGAAATGGTCTGAGCAGCCAGATGCGTTGTTTTTGAGCTGGGTTATATTATAAATATTAACCTTTTTTTATTCAAGTTTTGGTGGATGCTTAATATGACATTCAAGTTTGACATGATATATACATTTTTATTCTTTTGAGGCCGGTTTTCAGAGGGGAATTCCTTTCTGTTTACACATTTAGCTAGTAGTGTGCCAGGTTATTCATTTGGCCTATACAAGTCAGTTAATTAGTCTGACTCATGGGACGTTAGATAAGATAGATATGTGCATCCAGTACAGCTAGCCCAGTTCAGCACAAAGACTGGAAGCAGGGGAAAGCAGTTAGCCTAGCTCCTTAAAAAGTGAAGAAATACTTTATCCAGCAACTCCAAAACTGTCTTATTTTCCATCTGCCCCACGCTGTTCGACTGGCTCAGATGATTCACCCTCCCTTGATCCCTTCTTGTCTGCTCAGCTTCCAAAAGCAATAGTTCCTCCTCTGTAAATTCTAGTTCAAATAGATAAGGTTCTGGATCTTGGTCTGTCCACAAGAAATCATCCTAATCCTCTCTAACAAAATCGGCCATGATTAGCAGTCATTCTTCAACATAATTCAGTGTTAGCAGTAGGACAGCTAATCACCTTGGTTTTCTTGATGGAAGAGTTACAGTAGGGCTTGTGTGATACTGTATACAATTGCAAGTTGTTTGTCAAGAAAATAGCTCCAACCGTGTATCTGCTTCAAAAACAACAATGTCTAATTTTTACATTGTAATTTCTACATCAGTTAAATACACAAGATACAATGTGTAAATAATAAAATTTTGGAGTTGTTGGAGTTGCCATCAGAAGGTCTCATTGAGTCATGGTGTCCTACTCGATCAACCCTGCACCACCAGTGGCCAGTCTGTGCCTGTGCTTTAGCTCTGCCTGTTTTATAAACCTATGCATTTAAAACTCTTACATCAATATTGTGCTGTCAGAACAGTATTATGTTTGTTTGTGAAGTATTTACCTACCTTGTTTAACAACCAGGAAATGCCCAAGAGAAAGTTTTATGTGTTGTAGTATGTGTATCTTGTAATCAATGCACAAAAATTATAATTTAACAACAACAAGATTGTGCCAGTAAGGCAGTTTTATGTTTATAAGTGATTTATGGGAAAAGGGAGTTTGTTTACAGAGGCGATTTGCTGCCTTCTAATGGTCAGAAAATAGTCATTGCAGCTTTAAGTTATTTACCAAACAAATAAGAAATTACTTTCTCATGGTTCTAACATGTATCTTACAGTAATGTGATAGCCACAGGGTCAAGCTATTCTGAGTCCAAATTTAAAGGTGCAATCTGTAATCCAAACAAACATGTTGCCCCACTACTGAAAACCAAACCATGGGATTGGTTAGATTTTTTCATTCTCAAATTGAGTGAGTGAGTCCTTTATACAAGGATAGACTGTGTGTGCTAACCTGAGATTTTAAAACATTTTGATGCTGTATACGTTTTGTTTACATTTGTAATGTTTGTAAACATAGTTAAATATTATATATTTACAATGAGCTATGTGAGTAAAAAAGCAATAAAGGCTTATTTTCCTATCTATTAGTCAAACTCTTCAAGAATCTTGGCATACAGCCAAAAATTATATAGTTAAATAAGTTACAGATTGGGCTTTAAAGATGAAACAATGTCATCCTCTATGCTACAACACAATAACAATATCTGAGGTGTCACAGTATATGTGTTTCAAGAGGACACTATCAACCCAATGGATGTTTGACACAGAAGCTAAGAGCGATGATTGGGAAATTGGACAGCCTTGTGACCACAGGACACAATACCTCAGTAGGATACTTGATTCCAGTCTCCAATTGCCTCTTAAGCTCCACAGCCTCATCGATGCTGGAATTGAGAAGCTCTGAAATCGAGTTATCAAGCCATTTAGAGGCCTCAGTGGCACTCCCCATGTCCCCAAAGTAAACCACTTTTTCTGAAGGTCTCCCTTCCCTGCAACACTACATCACTTCTCTCAGTCTCCCCTGCTGCCTTAAGCCGAACAGACATTTCATATAAGTAAGAACAAAAATCACATGACAGTGACATGACATTTTCCACTATGATAGATACTGGTATGCCAATGCCTCAGAACGAATTTTACCCCAATCTCTCAGATGGTGGTGCTATAATCAAAGGTTAAAATGTGCAATTTGCAAAGCCATAACTTCTCCACTGTAAGTCCAACTGACACAAGACTTCGTTCACAATTCCAGCAAGCATTAGTCTACAACAGTGGTTCTCATCATGGGGGCCCAAGATTACATGAAGGGGTTTCCTGGGGGTCCCCAGAAGAATGGGACTAGTTTAATTTCACTCTATACTAGAAGTTAGCCCAATGAGAGAATATATAAGAGTGACTATTCTGATCATAGGTTTCACTTTTTTTGCTGTTATCTCAACTACAGTATAGACTGCTGTGGAATTGTGGACTTTATCATATCTAAAATTAAACAAATCTGTTCAGATGGTGTCCTCTTGAAACACATATACTGTGACACCTCAGATATTGTTATTGTGTTGTAGCATAGAGGATGACATTGTTTCATCTTTAAAGCCCAATCTGTAACTTATTTAACTATATAATTTTTGGCTGTATGCCAAGATTCTTGAAGAGTTTGACTAATAGATAGGAAAATAAGCCTTTATTGCTTTTTTACTCACATAGCTCATTGTAACTCGATGCAAATAAAATATTTAACTATGTTTACAAACATTACAAATGTAAACAAAACATATACACCCTTAGACAAAATCAAATGGGGGTCCACAGCTTAACGTGTAATCAGTTTGGGGGTCCTTGACACGAAATAGGTTGAGACGAACTGGTCTACAACTTTCCCACTCGTTAACTTCATAGATAATATAAAATGTAGCTACAGTGCTCAGGTTAACTTCATAGATATAAAATGTAGCTACAGTGCTCAGGTTAACTTCATAGATATAAAATGTAGCAACAGTGCTCAGGTTAACTTCATAGATAATATAAAATGTAGCTACAGTGCTCAGGTTAACTTCATAGATAATATAAAATGTAGCTACAGTGCTCAGGTTAACTTCATAGATACTATAAAATGTAGCTACAGTGCTCAGGTTAACTTCATAGATAATATAAAATGTAGCTACAGTGCTCACGTTGAGGAACATACAAGAAACGGTTGGAATGGGGAATTTCCTGTAGCCAAAATCATGGCACCTTATCATGAATCACATGCTTGTTAAACGGTCCTGCCGATTAATCGCGCAGATATGTGGCATTTTTAAATCGTCGGCATCTGCCAATAACTGTTCCCACATGGCCGATTAACAAAAATTTTGTGTATTTCCAGTGAGTGTCAACTGATTCCAAAAAAATTAATGTTTCGATTTTTATTTTCAATCAGTTTATTTTGTTTGATACATTTGTTGATAAGTAGAGTACAGAGTGCAGATCTACTAAAGAAAAGAAGATAAAGTAACATTTTTGTGTCCCATTTGTTAATATTAATTGTTGTTATCCAATGCAAAAACATTATCAGCCATCGGCTGCCCTGCTCTCTAAATTTCGGCATTGGCACCCGCCAGTCGACCACTAATTGACAGGTAAAAAAGAAACAACAGCAAAGATTGTGTAATTTAGGTACTGCAGAACACTAACATACCTAATTATTTGGCTTGACTATATAACTGCATGTATATTGGCTGTTAAAAAAGAATTTAGATCAAATGGAGATAATGCTTCTTTGTTTGAAGGCTTCTAATGTACAGGAGACTGCCACAGGTAGAATCCATGAATCGCTCGGAATCAGCAAATGTCTGTGACCAATTTACACACAAATTTACACAAAGACATATTTCTAGTGTAGATTTGAATGTAATTGTGGGAGTCAAAAGCATGAAGGTAATGGACTGGTAGAAAACATGGGCAGAATGCTCCACCCCCACCACTGCAGCACTGCAGAAGAAGGGAAAATGCAGACACTTCAATCCCAGGTTATTTCAGGCTTTCTTTTTATCACATAATACAAATGACCACATAGCCTGGCTGGAAATCTATTAATGCTTCTCAACCTTTCTGAGCAGGCCTGTATGTGCATGCACACACACGCACACACACACACATGCACGCATGCACACATGCACAAACACACACACACACACGCACGCATGCACTTACACACACACACACGTA
>OMKL01000014.1:3997-15762 GCA_900302295.1 Parasudis fraserbrunneri
TAGTGGAAAGGTCATGGGGTCATCAAAATCAATAGGATTCTTCCTCTTGGGGACATGAATGTGCACCGCAAATTTGAAAAGATTTGGATGAAAGCTGTTAAATTTTCACATTAGTGTATCTCTAACATTTGGCCTGATGGTGGCGCTAGAAGCAAACTGCACACGGTAAAATTAATACCATAATATGGTGCAACTATACCAGCCCTGTAATCAGTTGTAAATCAATAATGCCAGCTTGATGCTCCTGGAATTCTTTGTTTCTTGAAACCAGAATTTTTTATTATGTTGGCGTAAGGAAATCCAGTTTTTGCTGAGGGGCTAAAGTTAACATAGTAGCTAACGGTTAGTTCAATAGAGGGGAAAAAAACAAAAACTAACAAGCTTTTGTCTGAATTCATCCTCTTTTATGCTTTTTTCTTACATCTGGTGATTAGTTGACACTTGGGTTGAAGCTATCATGCAGATAGTGAATTAGAATTGCCGGTCATAGAGGTGCTTCACATCTAAAAAGCTTGGTTTCTATCATGCTGTTACGCTCGATTGAGGCATCATTCTAGTGATTTTCTGGCTCCTACCTGGCTTGTTGACCAGCTACTGGGTGCATGGCTAACTAGTGAATTTCTCATTTCTGGTTTTCTTGAGTCATGTTAAAAGATACCATGTGTATCAAACTCAGGGATGATCTTTTGATGGGCTGAGCAATAATGTTTTGATTGGCTACCCTGTGCCAGTCCATTTTGTGGTGCTGGCACATCAAGTGACCTGATGTTGCTGTTGCTGACTTGTCTCTGCTGTGGATTTCCAGCAGCAGAACCACAGTGAGGGGCCTTGTGTAGCAGGCAGGGGTAATCCCTGCTTGAACCCAGGGGATTTTAGGGTCACAAGCCACATTCCAAAGATGTCCTCTCAGTCTTCAGTACTAGGATGGCATGTGAAGTGACATGTTAAAAGATGACATATTGGCCTACATAAAACTAAAGAAGGATCAATTTGGGCAATGGCACTTGGACATGAGTTGATAAAATGGGGCTCATTTGTTTATTTCTTTGTACACTACAAAGTCTGACTCCCGTAGTCACAATCACGATAATGAACTTAAAAAAGTAAGCTGCTGCTTAGCCTGCTACCTTGTTTGTGGTTGACACACCTTTAGATTAGATTAGCCTTTATTGTCTCCCTTAGGAGAAATTTGTCTTGGGCATTCGAGAGGACACAGATGGCGTAGCAGCACACAACCTCTCCATATACACCTAATATATCCGTATACATGTACAATTAAACTACAGTTAACATGCAGTATCACACACAAATCCATATACACCAGAACATACACATCAAGAACATTGCACGATGCCCTGCACCAAAATATGTTACATTTAGAATATGTCACATTCTATCTACACCCAATGAGGCTCTATTTTACTTAGCTGTCTTTTGTGGACTGCAGGGAGACATTTTGCCATGCTGATACTGCATGACTCATCACTTTTCCATGTGGTCTGTTACTTTTATGCAAACCACTATTGCATTCTCAGAAAGCTGTAGATTGACTCTTTTAAAGCTCATACTATGTTGTACAAGTAAGTTCTATTTGTTGTTAGGAGTTGGAATAATGGTCTGCCTGTATGATTCTCTTTAACCACAAAGAAAACTCAGGATCTTTGGCTGCCATCATTTTTTCATTGTCATATATGCTATTTAAGACAACTTTCAGTTTCACATATTTATTGCATAATTGATTTTGATAAAAATGATAATCACAGATTACATTTTAGAAATATCCTATTAGAATAAATATATTTCTGTTGGTCTTATGGCTATGCTTGTTTGTTCCCACAGTACATCTTCGGGGAGTTCAGCCCTGATGAGATCAATCAGTTTTTTGTGACTCCACGGTGTTATGTTGAGGTAAGAGGTTGGAGTGAAAAACTTGTCAAAATGAATTTGAGATGTAACAAAATATCTCATGTAAAAGTGAAATAGCAACCATTCTCCCACTCCCTCCAACCAACAACTTAAACTATCATTCTGTTGCCACCCAGAGATGCATAGATCTAATAGTTAATAACTGACTAATGATAGCCTAATGTAACTCACCAAGTGATAATCTTCATAATTTGTTGAGTGGTTATATTAAAGAATAATGCTCATATGTAATATGTAGGACATATAATCCTTGACTTCTCACAGCCAAAACCTCCATGTCGAAATGAGACTTAAAAAGCACTCCATGCAAATGTTGAGAGATGTCTCCCAGCGTCAGGGAGCACTATCATCCTCAATACCAGAGTCCATGTGGCTATAATTGGCACTCATATTCATCATTTGCTGATTTATTAATCCGACTTCAACCTTGTAATTGTATGCCTTAACCGCCAGAGGTGGACCCTCTTGCTGACTTGTTGTACACAATTTGTAAGTCACTTTGGATAAAGGCGTCAGCTAAATTACTAAATGTAATGTGTCAAATTTGGTGATGCTGAAATTATGTTTACATATTCATACTTGCATTACATTAAACATTAGGTGGAAAGAGACCAATCAGTTTTTAAGCAAGTCTTTATCCATTATAGTTGGATAAGGATTCTTGAAGGATAGGACTTGCAGAATGAGTCTAATATTTACAAGCAATGCAAATGTAAACCAAATATTTTAGAGCTTCAAAATAAATAAGGTTTTATATAGCTGTTGCATTCTGTTAGTCCTCGTATAACATATTCTGTCAGTTGTTAATTTGAGATGAGAAATTAACTCAAACAGTAATGATACACCACAAAATCTAAAAATACAATAGATTTTACAAATATTTCTTTCACAACTCAATAGAAGAAGAAAAATAATTTGGCCAAAATGTATTGTATCAGAAAAATACACAGATTGATAGTCAGTAATCTAATCCCACAAAGCCACACATCTGGTTCTCCCCAAGAAGTATGGAGAAATTACTGTCAAAAGGTTTGTTAGAAAGGTGGATGCTGTGGGGCATTGTTATAAGTCAAATTCAATTTTGGCTGATCAGAAGAAAAAACAAAATCCCTCCTCAGGGGGCTTGTGTGAGGAGTTTGTACTCGGAGCCAATGAAGTTTCTGCCAACAGCATGGCTCCCATCAGCACAGTTATCCTACTTTTTTAACAAGAATTTCCCCAGACCTCTTGGCAAGAGCCAGCGGTGTAGCCAGCATGTTTGGGGAATAATCAAAGATGACTCCCTGTACTTTGTCTATTTCAAAGCAGAAATTAACCTTGAAAATCTTCCATATCCTTCTAGCTTCCTCCGTTCAATGACAAAGTCTCCTGCGTCAGTCAGTCTTCTGGTAAGTCCAATACATCTAAGCTAAATTGCTAGAATATTCATACTTATCTCATGATATTATTCGAAATGTAATATGCATCAAACTAGCCTGCCCTCTCTTGGGTGCTGAATAAGTCTATGCTCTACGATGTTGTTAGACTTTTTTCTCAGAGCAGAACTTGAGGCCTGAGTTGAATTGAGTCCAGGCTTACCTGACCTGCCTGGCAGAGATTCTTCCCATGTGTTTTTTCCCCCTAAGTCTTAATAGATTATGATTGATATTATTTTTCATTATTTGTAAGAATACATACATTGATTCAACATGCCTTCATCTCCAAAGCACCAGTTATGAAGCCACCAATTTAAAAATGTAATATCAGCTACCTCTCTTTGAGATGGTACGCCCTTGCTCATAACACTTTATCCTTACCTTGATTTGTATTGATTATTTAGGAAGTTACTGCACTCCTGCTGTACCTTACATTATGGAGTCTATGAGACGGCAGGTTTGCGGTGAGTTTGAGGTCCGACACTCCTTGCCTGATTAGCTGTTGTATTTTTGCTGAGTAACTGAAACCCAGGTTTTAAAAACTGGTGGCTTTCTAAACCTTGCCCCTATATTCTTACTCTTGCCTGTTTGTACAATCCGTAAGGCTTTGCATGCTTTGATACCATTAAGTATCGCTCACCCTCTCTTGCATAAAATGCATTTGCACCACAGCAGTGCTCTAAATTTAATTGACTTTCTCTCTATGTATGTACAGTCCAACTCTGACTTTCCTGAATGGGCTGAGCCACCCTATTTACCAGACTTTAAAGGGCACAGTGATGAATTCATAGGACCGCTAACATCTATGCACCTGTTTAGTCATTCATTGTTTTGGTTGTATTTCTGAATGCATTTACAGTGTTAAATTGAAATTTCAATGATAAAACACTAACAGGAGAACCTCTAATCCCTATTAAGTAACTAATCATGCTATCTTCATACCTTCTTAACCATGCCTTGCAATCCCTCAGTGTATGCAGTTGTTTGGGCTATGGGTGACTGCTCAGCTGTATCATATTGAAGAGCCCTTGGATAATTTTGATCAGACTTTCACTTACTAACATTTTCCTTTTGTTCACTGGGTGCCTCTCACTTTGTAATAGTTAGTTTAAGCAGCCATGCATCAAGCTTTATCCAAATGATACAAAGTACTTGCTTATTTATTTGTACCACAATGCTTTACATTGTTGAGGCCTTCTGTGTGCCTTTTTCAAAGTAAATTTGTAGATTACCCAATTTTCATGATTTGCTATATAGATTGATTACATTGATTATTTTTGCCTGAAAGTGGTGAAATTATGCCATAGGTTATATTTAATGTTTACAAATCTTATGCTAATGGTGGGAATTTCCTTTAGTTCTTACTAACGATTGGGTCCCAACTTGGACCTTGTCCATCAAGTCTTGAAATGTTATTCAGATATGAATTTCTATATTTCAAAGTCCAAATGAGACTGCATATTCCCCTTACACCTGATGTGGAAGTACCCCACAGTTGGACGTCTTTGTCTGTAATATTTGTAGTGTTCCTTGTAAGCCCAGATAAAGCATGGCATAGCCAAGAATAGGTGAAAATAGGAGATGAAATTGGTATAGGATCAGCTCCTTTGTCTCCAGTGACCTATGTTCGTCCGACTGAAATGTAAGTAGTCTCGAGTAAAAAATGCATTTCTCTTTCCAACAATACCAAATTCCTGTATATTGGAGGTTCATAATGGACCTGAATTTGCATAATTATTATAACAATATTTCAGTTAAGGTGTTGGCACCGATAAAATTCCAGTGGCTTCTGTCACCTCGTCAAAATGGTCCCACAATACATTTTTAGGAGTACAAAACTCTGTATCAACTCAGCAGCACACCTAGTGTGAATTGTAACTTCACAAGCTCTGTTTGTGGACATAGCATATTGCTTCAGATTGATTTGAGATGTTATCCACAGGAGAAGACTACCAGCGCATTGAGTTTGGTGTAGATGAGGTGATGGATACAGAGCCTGTTGGGGTGAAGGATCCACTCTACAAGGTGTCCAGCACCCTCAACCCCCAGGCACCAGAGTTCATCCTGGGCTGCCAGTCCTCCCAGAAGGCCCAGCAGACGGTACCTCCTACAGCTGATGTCCCTGATGGAGCCCACTTCAACTCTCTGGATTGCCCTGACTCAGAGACTTTGGCTGTGGACAACCACCAGGCCTGCCAGGACATGGACGGGGTCCCTGGCAGCCTGGGGCAGCGCGAGAGGAAGAAAAAGAAAAAGCGACCTCCGGGATACTACAACTACCTGGAAGGCGCAGCCGGCAGCAACAGCAGCGGGGGAGCAGTTGCAGATGGGACGTCTATGACAGGACTGGTAAACGGACATGCACTCAGTGCCCCACATCTCAGTGCTGAGGACATGGTTGGCAAGGCGTTGCCAGGGGCTGAACTTTCTACCCCTGGTCCTGTCTCTACAGCAACATCAGCAGCTGCAGTGGTGGCAGCTAATTTGACCTCTGCATCCACTGTCAATCAGAGGACTTGTGATAGCCCTGATGAATCTTCTTTGGACTTCACAAGCGGAGCTGCCTCTTTATCAGATGGTAACAATGCAAATTCCTCCTCTTCATCCTCCTCTCAAAGCAGTGGGATGACAGAGGGGGGCAGGACTGCAGACCAGCAGCCAGATAATTTTGCTCCACAGAGCCCTGAACTTCTGGGTAGCGGTGGGCATAGCCCCTGCCCCAAATCCCCTCCTCCCCCCTTACTTGCTGTGGACAGCCCCGCTGCCATCACTGCTACTGCTACTACTGAACAGGAGGGGGAGGAGCCTGTGGACAGCGGGGTGGCAAATGGGGTAGCAGAGCCTGATGCTGCCGTCAGTGCAGATGGACACGATAAAGACACTGAGACTGGGGAGCAGGCCCAGCAACAGGTCTCCCTTGACTCTGAGGCCCAGCTGGCAGTGGCAGAGCAGGCACACTCACCTGTCATGCCCACTGCTCCTGCTGCCAACCTCCCTAAATCCTGGGCTAGCCTCTTCCACAACTCCAAGCCTCTGCCTGGGGGCCCTCAGGCCTTTGTGGAGGTAAAAAGTGTTGTAGAAGTTGTGACTCCCTCCCCTGACATGCCAGAGCAGCCTGAGAAGGCTGGGGTGGTCAAAGAGAGCCCTGTCCATGTATCAGAGGATCCTATGGCCCCTAAACTTGCAGGTAGTATATAAAGATGCACACAGTATGTGTCTATTATGTTTTGTGTTATGTACATTTCAATGTGTGACAATTTTACAGGCAGATATATTAATGAATTCTGGTTAAATTTAACCCATCATCCACTTGGTGGCAACATTGAGACTTCCTCATTCCCCGTACAACCTATGGTAGAGTACGTTTTGACAAAAGCTGTGAGAGGAGCAAAGTGGTATTTGACTGAATTGCATATTTTGAGGTTATCGATTATGATTCTTAACAACTGCACTTTTATATTCTTACCTTGCTTGAGGTAAGAATATAGGCCCAGTGAACGTTTCATGTCTGTTGCATTTATTTAGGAGTTTATAAATGAGCACTAGGTGGTGGTAGTGAACATAGAATAGCTGCATAAAGCACTGACTCATTTGTATGACCTACTGTTCTTCACCACTATTACTACTACTAGTGTGAGTAGACTAGGGAATATCTTTGTCAAGCCTTTGTCAAGCAAAAGGGACATTCCCACAGCCAAGCTAGATCAAAGGCAACTTATGTAGAGGGCTCAAATGCTATTAGGGCTTGGAAGGCCAGGTTTTCCCAAGTTGCAGTCAGGGGATTATGGAAGGGGTTGGACGGAAGGAGCTGAGTCATCAATAACATGCAGGTGCTAATTCAAGCAGAATACCTCTGAATGTCAGTATTCAATCATATGTATGTACTGCCTGTACAAAAATACTAGCTATAATCCTTTGATTTCCCCTATTAAATCCACTTCAGTCATGAAGGGGGAGAAGTGGATGAAGTGGAGATGGGTTAAAGGAGGATTTTTAGGCTTAGAGACAACGGAGACATGATGGTGCAACTCCGTATTAGAAGGGTCTCTACTGTTTTGTCAACTGAGTGTTTGTTATTCTTATGTTGTTGGATGGTTGAGGCAGTATTTCACATCGACAACCCTCCCCCAAAGCCAGAGACCAGAGAACTATGACTTGAATCTATGATGTCATCGAAATGTAAAATCTGGAGCTACTGCATTCCATAGACAATGCCTTGGGAAAAGTGGTATAGATACCTTGAGAGCACCCAAAATAATTTTCTCTGGATATGGGTTCTTTTTAATAAAACAAAAATTAAACAACTGGTACTACTAAATTCAAGCTTTGTGAATGCACAAAAACATTAATTTGTTTAAGACATTGAAGATTAGTCTTGCTTTTCTGGTTTCTAGTTTCGGACAGTTGTTCATGCTGACCAACTGAGTGAAATGTCTTATGTCACAAGGGGTAATAAGTGCTCTACCAAGGCAACACGCATAATGGTTTTCAGATGCACCAATGGGATGTGTAAGGAATCATTCGGTATTGATCGTGCGGATCAACAATTATGTGCATGATTGATATGTCTAAGAGGACAAAATTAATCCAAAACTGCATTTACACCAATTCAATTTTCTTTTATTAGGCAAGGGCAAATCAAATATAGAGTGCTATACAATATGAAATGCATCATACATACAGTTCTATGTGCTCTAGTGCACTGAAATTACAATGGATATAAGGTTAAAGTGCAGATCGCCAGCTTTTAATTTGAAGGATTGTCATATTTGTTGAACAGATTTACAGCCATTTGCATTGTCATTTTTTTCATATGTATGTGCAATAACCTCAAAAAGCTGTCACCCATAAACATCACTAGACTTGATATTTTATTGTAATATTCTCTTTCCAGGAGTCAGCTGTGACCAAGCTTGGCTTGAAAGTACTCTGAGGTTGTATGAAGTAATGTTACATGGTTGGTGAAATGCCTTGAGTTATCAAACCAGCACTGAATGATCATGCAGGGAGAAACGATGACTGCAACAAAGTTTTTCATGTCTATTTTAAGGTTCTGCTTCAGGAACATAATGATTTCAGGCTGGTTTGATAATTCAAGACCCTTGTGTGTTTATTCTCATTTAGCTAATGTACTCCATATTGTCTTAAGAGTAGACTGTAAAGAGAACCTAAAAATAAGAAATTAGTTGGGTGATATTTATGGGTTGCAGACTTCTAGAAGTCTTTGCACATAGTTTTTGATTGCATACTAAAATGACTTTGCCAATCTTATGTTAATCTAATGTTGATATTTATATGTCCAAACACTTTTGGCAGCCCGAAATCAGGGAGACCATGTACAAAAGATTAGATAAAGGTTTTATTTAATCTGTTCATCCAATATGGCTGAAAATATCCTCAAATTAAAGTGGTCAGTCTGCACATGACCCCACAAATTCATTGTGCCTTTCATCATACCAGATATTCAGAGCTAATTGTCTTTTTCCCATGTCTTTGCTGATGTATTGCTTGTAGCAAAGGGTTTATTTGTTCTACCTAGAGGGCCTTGTATACATGCTGAATTGGAAGCTATGTATAGAGCCTCAACATTGATTTCCAACATGCAACACAATCCTATATTCACATTTGTGTGTTTATAGCACACACTCCTCTCTCCTTACACTCTGATAAATGCTCTCTGTGAAGTGATCATTTCACTTTTTAGCAGATTTATTTAGAACGCCGTTTGGCTATAATATCAGGCAGCTCACGTTATTAAAGGGATGCTCCGATTGATGGGTACAGTAAGAACAGATGATCCACTCTAAATGAGATCAAGGATCAGTCTAGGAGTGATTGGCCTATTATTCTTATAGTCAGCGATTTGTAAAGTCTTGAGGTTACCAAAGCGTTGAGGTTACTTTCCATTCTATTGCATCTTGTACTAGTTATAAATGTGACATTCTACAACTTCAGTGCAGATAAAATATCAATCCAAAGTATATAATAAGCCATTTTTTCAACTGCATACAGCTTGATTAGAGAAGAGTCCACCAATGGTAAACAAAGAAATATGAAAAATTCATACTTCAAAATCTGTTTTGGCCAAAGAAAAAATGAAGAAATAACTGCTCACAAAATCCTTGTTGGAGCATCCCTACATCTGTGGATTTTTATTATTATTTTTTTAATTTTTTTATTCACAGTTAATGCATATTACATTATATTGATTTTTCATCAGTTGTGTGAATTAAGGTCCACGTTACCATGGGAGCTGTGTTGTCAGTGACAGCCTCCCTTCCTAGGCGTGGCACAGCATCTCCTTGCTCTGACTCAGCCAGCCTCGTGTGCCTCTGTCATATGATGCAGGAAGGGAACTAAGGAACATGTGTTGTTAAAATGTAAACGCAATTACATGTTCTAATTTCTTTGAGCGGAATGATGTGGGTGCTTCAGGAATAATGTACACATTCACCATTTATTCACTACATTTGTTTATAGACTTGATGACACCATATGTAGTGAATGTATACATATTCGCTAATGATAACTTTGAAAAATGTTGCTACATTTATTGTATGTTGGAGTAATGTGTGAGATACATGGTGAAGAAAATTGTGTATTTGTTTGAATCCCCAGAACTTATTGAGAATGTGAAGTTGATACACAAACCAGTGTCTTTGCAACCAAGAGGACTGATCAACAAGGGAAACTGGTGCTATATCAACGCTGTATCCTTTCATTCAGCTTTTTTTTTTGCAGTCGGGATGCACAGTATGTTGTTGACTTGTTATTTAGCTCAGATTTCCTTTTGATTTTAATCGGGAATTTAAAGGGTTTAAATAGATGACATTGTATGCTTATTATGGTATGCTTGGTAAGTCTGTCACATTGCTCTTCCTTTATGGCTTGTTCGCCCCTTGACTGAGTGGTCAGACCCTGCAGGCCCTGATTGCGTGTCCCCCCATGTATCACCTGATGAAGTCCATTCCTCTGCACAATGAAACGCAGAGACCATGCACATCCACACCCATGATAGACAACTTGTAAGTAAAGTAGGACCTCAGTTCAGATGGATCATGCATCACCTTAATGAGATATAAGGAGGCTTTTTCAGGGGTATAAATGGGGAGATAAATATTGATAAGTGTATTGATGGTATGCATATCTGACTGAATCAGTTTGAAATTTGTCTTGTTCACTGACATCACCCTGTCCTTGTTTACCTACAGTGTAAGGCTCGTGAATGAGTTCAACAACATGCCTGTGCCATCTAAAGCCAAACAGCAAGGTAAGGTGTTTTAACAGCATCCCTATATTTCATTGAAGAGTAACTAAACCCATGGTCATTTTGCTGCCCTAGTGGTTGATATTTTCACCCTGCTGCACACTGCCCCATTCCAGTCTGATATCAGAGTACCTGTCTTTTTTACCAGACAGGCTTTGATAGCACCTCCAAAGAGGTACTCTTGACATCACAGATCGGGGTGGGGCAGAATGTGCAGCATGGTGAAGATATCAACCACTAGGGCGGCAAAATGACAATGTGTTTGGTTGCTCATTAATTTGATGTTCTTTTACTGTCACTAATTTGATCCAACGTGTTGCTGTGTCCACAGCTGCAGGTGATAAGATGGTGAAGGACATCCGACCAGGTGTACCTTTTGAGCCAACCTATATTTACAGACTCCTCACTCTCATCAAGTCGAGTCTTTCTGAGAAGGTAGGTATGCCACATCAGGCCTTAGAGGTCGGGTAGGCAAACATTTTTTAGAACAATTTTGGTAATATTCTGTGAAATTCTCTTTATATCCCAACAGCTACCAATAAAATCAAATGCACTGAGAAATCTGGTCTCTGTGACTGTCATAGGGCCAAAAAGTAAAATCAAATTTTATTTTCAATTACAGTTTTGGCTTCCAACAATTATGAAAACAAGATAATCGAGATTAAAAAAAAAAAAAAAATGTTCAATTGAATTATATTTAAAGTTCAAGGAAATCCACTATTAAAAAGACACGTAAAAAAAAAAAAAAAAAGTTCAATAAATATGTTTCCAAAGTCGATGAGTAATCATGGTAAATAATTGTGATGTCAATATTGACAAAAATAATCATGATTATGATTTTAACCATAATCGAGCAGCCCTAGTAATCAGACATTCCAAAATCTCAGCGTGGCCTGAATCTGAAAAACCAATTTGAATTGATTGATTGAATTGAAATACTTTATTATCCCGTGGGGAAATTCGGCCCAATCAGATTTTTGGGCCTACAGAGTGGTGGTTCCAGGGTCTCATCAGAAAACGAATACCACCATCGTGTTCCTTGTCAAAAGTACCCACACTGAACAAAACCGTCTGCCGATCTGACACCGGGAAATATTTTTATTATTTTTTGAAAAATCCAGCTTGAAGCTGCCTGTGCCTCTGGGAGTCTGTAGAAA
>OMKL01000024.1:0-23145 GCA_900302295.1 Parasudis fraserbrunneri
GATAAGACAACTTCCTATCCGATTCATAGAGGAAATCAGTGAGCATCCCCCCGCCCCCGGGGGTTTCCCAGTGAGATGTCACTTTCGCCTCAACGGGAGGAAGGAATGCAGGGACGGACACTAATCTTCTCTTTATCTCCCATTCAAGGCCGAGGCCAGCGAGGTCAACCTCCCTCCCATCAGGAGAGCTGGCGCGGAGGCAAAACACATTCGCCGGGTCGCCTCCGAGGGGTGCAGCTAGGCGTGTTATCACCAGAGGTTGTCAACATCTGGATTTCATAGTCAAGAGAACATAGCATTTACTCTTGTGACCTCACACCATAAAAAAAACAACCAAAAAAAGAGTTGTAAAATGTAACAGTTCCTTTATCCTTGCATGATTTCTGCCGTTTACACTGAAGTCCATTTGGACAAATTGAAGCATGAGTTCACAAGATTCTAATATGTTCAGAGCATAGGCTAAAAGTGACATGATTTGCTGCCTTTTCACCACATGGGAGCATGTTAGATCTCTCTAATGGAGAAACAATTCTTATGGTAGGCCTGTATCTCAATCGTTTTTGTTCAATGACACCAAAACGGATGGACTAAGTCTATACTGTTCAGTAAAAGAGATCAATCGGTCGATACTGAAAGTTTAGTATCAGTATCGGTACTGAATCGGTATCAGCGGTGAAAAAGTGGTGTCGGTGCATCCCTATGAAAAAAAAAACATAGTCGTAGTTTAATTCACAAAATGGCTCTGTTGAACACATGATTCTGATTGGTTGAGAGTTTTCCTGAGAGTTGCCCACACCACCACCGTCCACCACCCTGCAAAATGCCCAGCTGAAAAGCCCATCTTTGACGTAATGCAAACAAAGTATAGGCTAATCACTTTTCTAAATTAATCAACCCAGACAAAGATCCACTAGTAACACTATAATTCTGCAATGGCCTGATAGTTGAGAATACGTTTAACTGGAGGTGTCCATGCTAATTAAAGTGGTATTCCTCAAGGCAATCACTGACTTTTCGATTGTGAATTGTTACCGATGCCTTCCATGCAAAGCTTAGAGTCACTGAGACACGCCGTTTCAAGTCAAACGCAGAGTCTGATACATGTGTTCCATCAGTTCCTTTGCGTGATATCCTTCATGCTCATTTTGCAGCTTGCAAATATCTTTTGACAAATGAGGACGCGGGCCTGCTGTAACCCGGGCCAACAGTGTGGTGAGAAGAATCACCAGCAGAATGATTAGTCAGCCATTAACAGGATGTGACTTTGACATGTCCTCGGAGGAAAAGAGAAGGAGGAGTCATCATTATCCCACTTTTCTACGGCGGGGGAAGCAGGTTGTTATAAACCAGCTGACATATCATCTCCAACGGCAACCGGCAGCAAGATGCACAAAGAATCATAAAGGTTGTTTTGGTAAAGATTGAGTGACACACAGGCCAATGAGTAAGCCCTGACAAGCCCTGTTTGGCCCCAAAGTGAAAAACAGGCTATGAAATACCTTTTTATTTTTATCTTTTTTTGTTTTTTTGTTAGCCTGGTCCTATCCAGAATGTTTCTGGAGGGGAATGGGGGTTGAGTTCCACCTTGGAAGCCCTTTTGATGCAGTTGACAACTTGGGAGTCAGTATGAAAAGATGAGGATTTTGCTTGTCTGTAGCACCCCTTGTGAATGAAGCATTTGCAGTGAATTTGTTGGCATCACGCGTCTGTCTCCCTCCTGCCCCCTGAGCAGAGTGGACACCAGCTGCCACTGTTTCACCTCCACTTGTTCACCATCCAAATCCTGCTCGACAGACTCTGACACGTTACACTGTAGTTTGCTATGAGTAATATAATGACTAGGCTAGATCAATGAAATAAAACTTTCTCTCACTGTGCATGATCACAATAACCAAACAGCAGACTACGCTGACATACCGTGCGTGGTGAATTCCGCCATGCCCTGCTCTCTGCAGCAACCTATATATGTATGAGCAACCAATCAGACTTTAACACATGAAATAAACCCAAACAGAATAAATATATATGATGTCATAGGTTGGTTTCATTCAAACTGGTACTGTTAAATGTGGGTCAAATCCCTCCTAAATCCCCAAACTACGCCAAATCAGACAGGATAGGATATCAGGACATTGATTAAAGCTATGGCTTACTGACAGTCCCCAATGTCCTGAGTCTATCAGGCAAATTCGGGCAGGACATTTTGCCAGACAGTATTATGAAAGTCATTATAATCACTCTTGTTAGCTAAGGGGTGCAGCAGAGAGGGACACAGGCTAGACTGCCATGTCTCATGTAATGATAATGAATTACCTAGTTAGTGAATGAATTAATGAATTAATGAATAAATTAATTAATTAATAGCGCTTTCCAGTACTAGCACACAAAGCACTTTACAATGGAATGACTGTATAAATGTTTTAGTATGGGTGGCCCTAGTGGGAATCGAACCCCTAAGACCTAACACTGCAGCAGTTCTAATACATATCAATTCAACATGAGGTATCCTACCAATTAAACAACTAATACATGCCCATACACAGCATAAAACCATAGGTATGCACATCCTGCTTAACCTGAATCAAGATCAGGTTTAAAATCCCACGCATACTCCTATCCCAAACAAAATGACCCTAGCAATAAAATGACCTGGATATTTAAGACCCACGGCTACTCAACAAACTGCTACTCAAATGGGTGTATTTACCCATATTTAGCCGACCCATTTAACTGTAACAGAAATTTAAGTTAGTTACTTACGCGTCATCTAGCACTGCCATGTGAAACAATCTTCAGCAAACACATAAAAAAAAATCCCAAAACATTTAGACTGCTGTGACACTTTCTGAGCTGCACCACAGTAAGAGATGTTTTTCATCCACTACGCCCGAGTTATTCAAGCAAAGTTAGTCCGTGGTGCTGCTGTTTGAGAAAACATTGCTCAATCCTAACCCGCGAGTCACCAGGGTGTCAAACAGAGGAATAAACACAGAATCTCCTCTGCAAACAAGACTTTTGACCAATCTCATCTGCAAACAATATCCAAGAGATTACATTTTTACGAGGCTGCGCATACTAATATGATCAACTATGACTAAGCAGACTCTTAGCAGCACTGTGAGCGACAGCTTCGGACTACCCACAACGGATACCACAAGCAGCACGGCCCTTTTGTTTGCTTTTCTGCGCTACGCAAGTCCCATGACAACAGTCAGTGTTTTCTTGCACCGCCCGTGTTTGGGCAGGTCCTGTACTGCGCTGTGTTGACATAACATCAAGCTCCTCCGCGCTCACCGAGCCGCCTTTCACATTCCCGTCGAGAATAATTAGTCATCGGCAGGTGACCCCCCCGGTGGAGACGGAGGAAGTGCTGTCAATTAGATGATTATCAAGAGTTGACAGCCTTCACGTTGTAGCCTCGGGTCCTGTCAATACCTATAAACCGAGGGAAATGAGAAGATACCGTCTAATTAAAAAAGAGACAATACTGGCTCAGCAACCTTGCACCTGTCGTCAGTCGTTTTCAGCTTGAAGAAGTTTCGGGTTTTTCTTTGTGAGGATTAGCTTGGACGATTAAACTCACATGCTGATCTCCGTCAGACAGTTCGTTGCCATGGGATTTCATGATTGGATGTAGTGACTGAAGGATTGTGTTATTGCCGTACACCTGAAAAAGCATATCATTATTTGCCCTCGACTTGAAAAAACATGGATCGATTCTCATTTTTCATTTTCGGTAAGTAAAACAGTTTGCTACGATGAGATGCCACTTCCAACACGGTACAGTCCAAAGTAAACCCAAACAGGGGTACAAGCATACACAGAGAGAGCTCTGCAAAGTGAAACATTTAACAGGTTAGCAACAGAGATCATTTCTGACCCAGAAAGGAAGGGGGATGCAAGTCAGAAATTCCTATGAACAGAGAAGCTACACTGTAATGCACAAGGAGGGGTTTGGCTGTCTGTTTAATCAGTCATTAATTGACACAGACATGTCTGTGGAGAAGGCCAGTTGGCCGGCAGCCAGGGCTGTGGTGTCGGGTATCGGGGGCAGATGGCTGCAAGGTTCAGAGAGGCTTTGCCAGCATCTAGATCCACTGATCTGGGGGTCTACACTGCAGCAGGGGTAGAAACTGGAGTTCAGTCATCCTGGCTGTTAAAGAGACAGTTCACTTTGTTTAAAAAGCCATGTCTGGTTTGTCACAAACTGGGAGCCATTTCAAATCCATCTAAAAATACTGGCACCACCGGTGTTTTGGTTTCTGAGATATGGGGAGGTAGAATTTGTTAGCATGCGTTAGCAACACTAGGGGACGTTACTGGGGTCCGTTGTCTCTGGAAAATAACATGTAGCACCTTGCAAATACCTTCCCAACCATTTGACAGTTGACTATACAGGACTAAAATGTTTGTTTTTCCAGAGACATCCTGACAGATCACATTGACCCCATCTGCTTCTAATATCTCAAAAATTAAAAAATAAATAAACAAACTGGTGCCAGTGCTTTTTAGACAGACTGAAATTTTGGTTTGTGAAAAATCTGATGAAGTGAACTGTCCCTTTAAATAGACAGAAAACTACACTGAGCAAGAACCACTGAATCAAACAAACTCAATGCTGAGAAGGAATAGCCCGCACTGGCTTGGTTTCTCCGTGAATTTCTTCAGATTAAGGTAATTTTCCTCGCCATAGTTGTGCCCAATGCACACAGTACTTCTGCTTGCTCTTACTCTCGTTGGGTTGACTTTCATTACTTTACCTTCATGCTCTCACAAACCCTCAATCGGATGCTTGTATGAAAATCTCTTGAGTTGTAGGCTCATTGCTTAACTTGCAACAGATCATGAGAGAGCGTGTTATAGCCGTGACGTTATTTACTATAAGACATGACCGCGAGTGTTCTATCACTTTTATGTAACTGTTTTTATACATCGGCTACCTGATGTCATATTGTGAATTAAACACTGAGATATCCAGTTAATTCAGCTCTGTATATATGCATTGTTAAGCAACTCCTAGCCATGATGTTATTAGCAAATAACACACGGCTCTCTGCCAATCAGATTACTTGATCAGAACCAACTGTAGTATAAATTAGCATTAGCCCTTCTAAATAGACCGGCCAAATATAAGATGACTCTTGAGATCAAAAGGGGAAAGCTCAAAAGGTAAACTCCAAAGTATGTAATTGGCTTAAGTCACCCCACTTAAAAGGAGTCAATCCAGTTAAGTGACCTTGACCATCACGACCACCTATGACCAATTATTTCCCAGCACAAGCCGACTCACATCAAAAACCCACAACTCCCACCACGGACAGCAAGCACAACGCACGGCTGTTCAAATCATTGACCAGACAAAGTGGTTGTTACACAGCGATTAAAAGTTCACTAAAATAGGCCAAACACACTAAAAATAGGACAAACACACAAACCCGTTAATGCCTGCAAAGCCGTCCACACAGGTAAACCTGTTAATCTAGCATACTCCTAGCTCCTGTAACCAGCTGGCTGGCAGCCTGAAATGAGTTAGGGCTGCACGCACCAATAATCAAACCAATAACCCTTTTTCAATGCTGATACCGATTCTGTCCTGAACTTTAAAGTAAATCCAGAGTGAATTTAGAGTAAATCCACCCTAAAACAGAACGTACATTGTGTTATTCCAGTGATCTTGGACAGTTGAATGTTTGATGTAATCAAGTGACACTTTTTGGAGTTAGTATATTGACAATGAATTAGTGGCCGGATTTGCGTGCTTCTAGAGATGTTGTTTGAGTCATTACATCCAAATGAGTTTTATTTAAATGTAGCTCTGAATAACAAAATGTACCGATGTCCCAGTAAAATCAGGGGGCTCAGTATTTGTTAAAGGGCGAAATGTGTGTCAGAATATCATTCTAAATGAAGTATTGTGGTGCTGCAGTGATGTCCTGGCCTACAAATCGTATTCTACATACTTAAGAAAACATCTTTGATTGGTACATTTCCCTGCAAAAAAAAAAAAAATCACACCATGATCATTTTAATGTTTTTCAGTGAAAACGAGAATAAAGATGCAAAAAAATTATAATTTCCTATAACACCATCACATTGCAATTGCAATATCAGTCAAAATCGTTCAGACCTGAGCTCAGTATACTGAGAGAGAACAGCTTTACCCCTGAGCTTGCATCACCTCTGCTCTCTGAGACTGCTGCTTTCAAGGGTAAAGAGTCACTGTATCTTTTCATCGACCTGCAACTCAACTCTCTATATGTTCCTGAGGTGTGCTGCCAGGGATCTCCTTCCTAAGCTGTGGAAAGGAATCTATTGAGTGCCGAGGCAACTTCTCACTCCGGTCCGTAAAGCCCCAGTCCGTGTTTTTTGGTCCACATCAATGTGGGGTGATACATTCTTGAAGAGCTTGATCTGTTTAAGGAAAATACACTATTTTGAACTTCCTTAATCCATAGTAAATCATAATATCTGTTTTACTCCAGTTTAAAAAAAACAAAACAAAAAAAAAACATTACCAACGTAAAGAAACTTTTTACAGCCACAAAAAACAGCGAATACAATTAACAACAAGGACAATGTCATGGATGCGAAGCATTGTTGCACAGACTGAACTGACCTTTATACACACAAAGTGTCATGTCCGTGAGCCGCCACTAGGGGCAGAGTGGCTGGCTAATTGTGAGCGAATGACTGACTGAATGATTGACCGCGTGAGTTACAGCTCAGATGGCAGCATGTTTATCCCCCCTCCTACAGCCGTGTATTCCCCTGTAAATATGTGTCGTGGCAATGATCTAAGGGAGAGTCAGTGAACCAACATTTCTCTTTTTTGCCAACAGTTACTTTGCTATCCACATTCTGTGTCATTAAGAAACTAAAGTATCTGGAGGGGGGTGGGGGGGACCCACAGAAATATTAGCCATGACACATTATTGCATGACTCTTGCGGTGAGGTGATCTATAAAAAAAAAATTTTTTTAAAAAGGAGGTCATGTGTAGGACACAAAACCTTGTTTAGTCTACGGAGGCATGGCATGCGGAGCCCCAGTCCCCAGGGAGCTCCTCTCCTCTGACCTTGCGATGAGGAGCATGAAACACACGGGCTAAGGATTAATTTCCTTTTCCATTATCGCTGATCATGCTAACTGTGCGCGAGTAATCTCAACTGCCATGTTGAATAGTTGCGGATGAAGCTCCCCCCGGGGTTAGTTAACATCCCCGAGGATCTTCGGAGCCGCATACAACAACTCTGGATCAGTGAAGAAACCTGAGCGCAAATGAGAGATCCAGCTACCATAACACTCAGCAAAGCACCAAGCCTGCTGGAAGTAAAATGCCAAGAGTGGGGTAAGAGGGAACAGATATGGATGAGTGGATTACGCCCATCCCACACTTGAGCACCTTGGCACGGACTTTGCCTCAACTGCCCCACAAAAAAAGGCTTATTGCAGAAATAGAATACTCTGAATAGGCCATTTTGGGTCCACGGCGTCTATAGACGAGCTTGGCTTGTCCGGGCTTCTCCCGCGTGCCAAGAACAGGGATAGAAAACAGAGCTGAAACAAAAGGCCTGCCTTTTAATTAGCTTCCCTTCGCCGCAAAAAACTTTTGAGTGCTCCTAAAGGGCGTCATTGTGAGGCCTGAGTGGTGACAGCCAGGCACTTCTGCTAATTCAGATGAGGGAAAAGTCATCTGTTAAAGCAATTCACTCTCTAGTTTGTCCTCCATCTGATGGTAGGTCTTTGGCACTGGAAGAATAACTCTTCATTTAGGTCCTTGGCAATAGGAGAACTATTCATCTCAACTGTGTGGGGAGCGTACGACACGGGCACTAAGTCATTTGCCAGTTTGAGGAATTCATAGAGGACTTCAAAAGAACAGCAAAAGCTCCATACATCTGATGGGTGCACATTATGTGGCAGTTAGGTTCGGTTACCTTACATACACATTGCTGGCAGTAGAACAAAAAGGGCAGTCAATCAGGTTTCCTTGTTGGTGAACAACAATATAGGCTGATCATGTCTGACAAATCTAGGCCAAGTAGTCATTCACATGCAAAAAAAAGCATTTTTTACAACATTTTACATTTTATCACATTTGTTAATGAGAAGAATGTGTCATAAATGTTGTTTGATATCTTAAGCATTGCCAGTGATAGTGAAATAACAGTGAAACATAGTTTTATAATGAATGAAAAAGTAAGCACTAATTATCAATGTCAAAAAATAAAAAGCTATGTCACAGCTGTAATGGATTGACTTAGTGCTCACAATAGCATGTAGGCAAATGTTTAACATTTGTTTGCATACAGCATTTTAGGACTGCATATTGATTGAAGTTACACACAGTTCATGTTAATATTTCGCATTTAGCCCAGACATCTATTTGATCAGCTTTGGATATTAAATCACTGGTGACTTGCGCTGGCCCATGATACTGATCAGAGGATCTTTGTTTATAGCTTTAAAAGAGAAAAAAAATCATTGTTCTCCAGTGGAGCGCAGGCTCACTGAGATAGCCTATTCAACACAACTTAAAAAGTTGCTTCTCACTAGTCTTTAGTCGGCGATCAGACCGCAGTAATAGTAAACATTTTTTTTACTTATTCTTAGTCAAAGTTAGCCTACATGAGACTGTTAAAGATAGCCAAATAATCTCACAAGAGCGCAATCAATGAGCTACGTATTAGGATAGCAAGTTGGAAGAATTGTCTTACCTCCCGAGAAATCCATTTCCAATTCCAAGGGTTTTTAAAAGTAGTAGCCTACCTAAACGGTAGGTAGCCTACCACAGGGGAATAAATCCTGGTAAACAGCACCTGTAACTTTTATGTGAGTAGTTTATTTGCTTTGTGTTGCAAACAAATCTCGAGCCCACTACACGAGCAGTAGGCTCTGGTAGAAGTCTTGTCGCTGTAGCTCAAAGCTGCAGGCTGGCAGGCAACAGTGGTTGAACCCGCCCCTTCCACACGGGGGCCCGTGACGTTGTTCGCTCTGTCCTGCTTTTTCATAACAAATTAAATTAAATTAAATGAAAAACAAATACAAAAAAATGCCCAGTATGTATTTTCATTGAATTGTCGGATTATGCAAGATAATATATAGGCATGGCAATACGCTGCAAGCATGAGCTTAAAATGCAATTCACAAATCACACCACAAAATCAGTGCTCATTCCTCCATAGGCCTACGATTGCTATAGCTGTTATTATTATGACCACTGATGCTTATTAATAGGGCCACTGATGCAATCAGTGCAATCTGTTGTCATAAAACAAAACTTTTTGTTTATGGTGCCGATTAATTCAATGAATAGGAGATTAACTTTGTAGACACTGTGAGTAAAGCACCACAAAGTTATTTTCCACATGCATTTTCTGGTTTTATACTGCACGAGTATGAAATAGAGCTCGTTTAGGTGTGAAACCTCAGAGTGGTTCATGTTGACAAATATTGGTGAAGTCCAAGATGACAGGAATCATGTGTGAATTCTGGGCTGACAATACTTGAGAGTCTTCGTAGCTAGCTTTTGATGCTTTACTGCCCCCAAGCGACAGTTGGATGTGGAACAAGTCTCGTTATTTCATTCATTTTCAATACAATATTTGAAGAATACTTCGAACACCTAGCCCACAAAAATACATGGGACTGTTTTTTTTTGTTTTCGTTTGTTTGTTCGTTTGTTTGTTTCTATCAAACTGATTGACATACAGTCGATACAAGAACAGTCAATATGTCCCAAACATGAACACTCTAAAAATTAGGAATGTGCAGCAAATCATAATGAAATAACTGTGCGTAGTAGAGTAAAAACAAGTAATAATCTGCTTATAATGTATTACAAATCCGAAATGAGTAATGTAATAACCGTTTGCACATAATGTAATAAGTGATTACATTATACCAGGGCTCCAGACGAACTTTTTCCACTAGGAGCGCTCCCTCCTGAAAATTCAAGGAGCACCAGAACAAAATTTTGGAGCACCACTTAAATCGACATGCAACGCAACACATTCACGCTTTTCCATCTTACCTGTATTACTGATACATGCTTTGATACTAAATAAACAATTTGTCTGAACAATTAAATGTTATCTGGAATCGCCATGTACTGTTCAGTCTGTCGTGCTCCTTGATGTTACATGTTTATTTTTTTCATTGTGCATGGGATGAGGCCAAAGATGATTTTCCATGTCGTATTCTATTCTATTATTTATTTGTATATAGTCTACCCGGTGTATTCACTACACAGTGGAATTGCTTATATCTAGCTTAAAATGTGGCGAGGTGTATGGATTAATAATACTAAATGTGCCACTTTTTCTCTTATAAAAACGTACGTTCCATAGCATGATACTGTAATTAACATACCTTGAGCATGCATATGCTGGACTTCAACACGACCAATCAAAATATTCACCGGCCTCCCTTGGTGCAGGATCCGTGCGACTTTGAAGGTGGGTATCGTTAGGATTTTATCGATACCGATACTGCTTATCGATAACGATACTTTTCGAGTAGATGTTGTGAAAATAATCAACAGTAATTTTATTACCTACTTTGGGCAAAAATATTTAACGAGTTTTGTTGATAAAATTACGTAAATTGTTTGCTTAGAAAGGGCTTGATGGGGCCAATAATTGGTATAGACCAAATAGATGAGAATATGACTACAGAGGTGGAAAGAGTACTGAAATACATTACTCAAGTAGAAGTACTGTTACTTCAATAACATTTTACTTAAGGTGGATCAGGAGTAGTTGTCTGGGAAATTACTCAAGTAAAAGTAAAAGAGTAGCACTCCAAAAAAGTATTTACTTACTGTCAAACGAAAATCATGAACATTTGGTGCATGCTCCAGTATCATCTCCCCAAAATTAACTGACTATTCCTTCTGGCCTGGTCTTTTCAAATATTTTCATCAGTCACTCTCAGTCCAAGTTTTGGGTATTCATTTTCATTCGACTTACTAAAGCGCCTTTTATATATATATATATATATATATATATTTCCATGTCTCTTCCCGGGCTACGTAAATGAAGAGTCTACTTACATAACCAAAGGATGGATGGTCTTAGAGGAGGATGATGTCTTAGAGGTTTGATGCAACACATGAATTGAATCGGGCTTTCTGTGTGAGAATTGTGTTGCCATATTAGAGTGTGAGACCATCTAATATCCTTTGTACACAATGCTGAATATGTTTTGTGCAACCTGGCAAGTCAGAGAGAAAGAAACTCATGCAGATTTCTCTCCACCTAGTGTGAATCATTTTCCTTTTAAACTGCAACGTTAAACACCTGCAAGCCGTTTATGGCAGATTTCACTCCCTCTCCACCGAGATCGAGTTAAGGCTCAGTCATGTCGAAACAAGCATAGCTGGTTAAGGTAAGGACTGGGGATGCTTGGCTTCATTGATGCATTTGCAATTGAAAAGTAAGTAGTCTACGATTGGAACATGGCAGGGGAGGATAGTATCAAGAAAATGGATCCCTGGGTGTTGCAATCTGTATGGCTTGCTGCTATTGGAGTGAAATGCACAGCTTACAACCGCAAGAAAACGTAACACTGATGGTAAGCTATATAGCCTATGCTACAGAATTTATCCAAGAACATAACTTTAATCAGGGCCAGCCCAAGCCTTTAAGCAGAATTTGATTTGTCCCCCCCCCCACCCACTGTCTCAGTGCCGCCAATACTATTGCTACTGTGTTTTGTATTTTTGTGTGCCTTGTTTTGCTTGTATCCTGTTGTCTTTGTAAAGCTGTATAATGGCGGCCATTATGCAGAGGGGTCTGAACGTACATCAACAACAGCACTATGCTGAGTCTGGTCATGACATTGATTTTGTTCTTCATTCCAAAAAGCAACCCTTCAAGTAATTTATGGCTGGAGCCGTTGAACCACAGTGAACACAAACAATGTTTCTGCACTGAGTGTGGAAAAAGGTTTTTACGTAGTGGAGGTTTGACGAGACACCTGAGAGTCCGCTCTGGGGTGAAACCTTACATCTGCACTTACTGTCACAGAGGCTTTGCTGATGGGGGGGAAACTTAGAGAAACACATGAGACTTAACACAGAGGAGACACCTTTACCACTGCTCAGACTGTGGAAAGTGTTTCAGAGATTCAGAGCAGTAGAAAATACATGAAACACAACACACTGGCGAATCAATCATAAAGAAAACTGTGAGGTCTGTCCCCCAGACTTGCCCTCAGTGTAACAAAACCTTGGCTTCAAAGCATAGCTTTAGACGCTTTTCCACCACATGGTACCAGCTCAACTCGACTTGCCTTTCTTGGTTTTCCATTGGGCAAAAGTAGTACCTGGTACCTGATACTTTTTTTTGTATCACCTCCCTCGAGGTTCCAAGCGAGCCGAGGGCGACACCAGAAGGTGACATGAAAACACTGCAGACCTCTGATTGGCTAGTGCTCTGAGACTCTGGTAATCACCAGCCCTCCCAGTTTACAACATGGAAATGCCAGAATGAGCCTCATATTGTAGTTGATATACCTATGCATTAAAAACAAGTTTGTTTTTTTCAGCGAATCTCTTAGTTACATTAATATTGTGCTGTCAGAACAGCCTTATGTTTCCAGGTTAAGTATTTAATGTTCGCTATTACCCAGCTGGCTATCCAGGAAATGCTCACATGAAACTCTTATTATAAGTTGATACATCTAGTGATCTATCCACAAAAAATTTTCACTATTTGGCTTAACAAGATGGCTGGTATGGAAGCACTTTCTCACTACACTCTACACACCCACTGGCAGTCTCAGAGGAAGGGAGAAAGGATCCTAACAGGAGAAAATATAGGTGCTCTGTTATGCAATTCAGATTAAACTGTCAACCTAAGCATTGCAGATCAAATAAGAATTAAGATCCAGCAATTGCACATCCTATGTCAAAAGCGAGTAGAGTCGAGTTGAGCCAGTACCATGTAGTGGCAAAGTGCCATTAGTGATACACATTGGAGAGAAACCTCATGTTCTCAGTGCTCTGATCGTGGCAAGAGGTTTTCACATTTTTCATCTCTGTCAAGACACCAAAGTGTGCATTTGGATCACTGTGACAGGCCACATATTTGTGATGAGTGTGGGAAAGGCTTTTCTAACATTACAGACTTGAAAAGTCATTGTCTAATTCATACTGGGGAAAATAATTTCCAATGCTCTGAATAGGGGATGCCCTTTTATAATAATGTACATTTAAAAGCTCATCAGAAAACGCACCCATGAACTAATGATGAAGCCTCTCTCTTGTGCCCTGTGTGGAAAAAATGTTGTCCTCAATTTACAAATTGAAAGCGCATCAATGAAGTCACTCGGGAGAAAAACCTAACCACTGCCATATCTGCAGCAAGACATTTACTTGCAAAACAAATCTGTTAGTTCATCTGAGAATCCACACTGGAGAAAGACCATACCTCTGCTCTCAGTGTGGGAAGAGTTTTTCTGTGTCTAGAAGTCTACAACTGCACCTGTGCACACATTCTGGTGAAAGGCCTTATGGATGTTCTTATTGTGAAAATACCTTCCTAAGCAGATAGAGGTTAGTTGTACATCTGCGTAGCCACACTGGGGAAAAACCAGACCTGTGCCCTTACTGTGAAAGGTGTTTTGCTGGTGAATAAATCTTCAAAAGGCACAAGCTTAGTCACAGAGGGGAGAGGCCACTTAAATGCCTATTTTGTAATAAAACTTTTGTCCGATGTGGCACTTTGAAGAAACACCAAGAGACATACAGAAAACACAAGGCAAATTAGCTTAGCATTTCAGAGTTGAACTGCATACGTCATTAATTGTATTGCTTAAGGATGTCATCTTGAGTGTGTATCACACCTGAATACATCATGCCATAATGATTTTGTGTATTGTTGATTTTCAATTTGAGTGTGTTCAGTGAGATTGCTTTCCAGTATTTTTGGAAATAATGGTATTATTTGAGATTGATAAAATGACTTATAATAGATGTTAGCTATTGGACAACTTGCAAGAACAATAGCTTCATCCTTATCCCTACATATTTGGCCCTTGACTTCTATGGAGTCTTTTATGACAGTACATCTTCTTACCAAGATTGGAAGTTAGCATTGTCTTAAGAAAACCTATTGCCTTGAAACACCTGCACAGGTGGTGGAGCCAGCCATTGGCTGGTGACTTATAGCCACTGTGCTTTATGCTAAATGATAAAAATGCACCTTTATTGATGCGCCATTACTGTTGAACGCAAGATTCTGCATGCTTGTTTGTGGAATAATGGCGCAGACACACCACAAGCTTACAGTGGCCTTTTAGTAAGTTTGATAAGGGTCCTTTGGGGTTTTGATAATGAATAATTTCTAATTTGTGTACAATGAGAGTTGTGAGCAAGACCCACATATGTCAGAACGTGTTTTATATCATATGGGAAGCCCGTACAGCTTATATTGTGCCCAAAGAGTCAAGGAAAAATAAACCCAAGATCTTGCTAAGATTTATTTTTCTGGTAATTTCTGTTAAGTTAAACATTTCCCCTATTGTTTGTAAAAGCGCATTGCAGCAGTATCTCCAAAGACTGAGATTTTAACAGGAAAAAAAAATAAAATAGCTATCTTACAAGAATGGGCACATATTCCAATTGAAATGAGTGAAATGATGCAATTAATCTACACATGAATCCTGAGGCTCTGGGGGTCTTTGGTGGTCTGAGGCACATAGGCATTTGCCCAGTATGCCCGGTGGTGATAAATAACACTACTCCATTCCAAATCTCTAGAGGTTTGTGCCAAGGGTGCCCTCTTTCTCCCTTTTTATTAGCCTTTTCCCTTGAGCCCCTTGCCCCAAAAAGTTAGACAAGACCCCCTTATTAAAAGGATAGTTTGGATTTTTGGACATTTAGTGGTATGAAATACTTGCTAGTAGTATAGTTGATCCAATGCCATTAGCTTACTCACGGAGTTCTGGCCCGGTTCTGAGCGAACTGGGAAGCTTCAGACAGGCAGCAACCGGTATCATGAGACAAAAAAGTGTTAATCCACACCATAACATGCAGGCAAAATTTGTAACAGAAAACTGCGGGCCTTGAGCATTCCCTATGCTTCATTCAAGTTCATTAAAGCTGGGGTAGGCAACTTTGGAGAAATGAGCAAGAGTGAGTTCCCCATGGACTCCCAGAGACAAAAGAATTATACAAAATATCTCCCAACCTCTGATCAGAGGGCTGTTTTGTACTCTGTAGGTACTTTTCAACAAGGAACACCATGTTTCCATTAAATATCTTCAGAACATGCTTAAATATTCTCCACACTAAAATACATCTACAATGGTATCTTCCACTCTACAACGCCTGCACAGGGTGCGAAATTAGACAGTATAGCCCTCCTCCCTTCCCATTGCTCTGTTTGTACGCCAAACCAGGAACTGCAGTGGAGAGACAACAGTGAGGACAAGAGCAGCAAGAAATATCAACAATCAACTCTGTAACTTTTACCACTTTCATAATACGTCAATAAATGCAACCATCTGGGTTTTTAACCAGTATTTTGTGTCTGTCGTCCTTATGTTTATCAAACACTGAGGAGAGATTGTTAAATGAAATGTTTGTTACCTTTGATGCAAGTGTGGTGCGTGTACTCACCGCAACAAGCGAAAATGGGAGGGACAGAGAGAGAAAGAGGGAGAGTGTGTGTGTGTGTGTGTGTATGTCAGAGCATGTGTATATGAGAGTGCCTTTTACAGGGTACTGTGATGTTTTCATCACACACTTTGTTTAATTGTTTTTGTTTTGGTCTGATATGTGGGTTGGAGTTTAGTAACTTATACTGTGAACATCTCCAGACCTCTTTTGGCAGAGCCTGAAGTGTGGTCAGCTACAGCAACCCCTCCCCTATCTCCACTCAACTCCAACCCACACGTCACCATCATATGGGGTGACAGGGCCTTTTCAGTGGCCGCAACCCTCTCTGTGGAACGCACCTCCAAATCACTGTAGCACCACCATATGGATTTATAGCCTGGGTCTGTTGAGACTGGCGATATCGGCAACTCTTGTTTCTGTCATCTACCCAGTACAATGTTGTATGTGAAAGTAATGGCAAAGTGGGGAGGTTGTTAGGTCTTGGCAGAGGTTAGTTTGTATATTATGTAGTGTCGTGTAAGTTCATGAGGGCTGGGCACCAATTGGGTACACCTTGGGGTCAATCAATCAATTTCAGACTTTAGATTCACATACCTCTCTCCAATTGGAACTAATGTAGAGTAAAAGTGGTGTCGTATGGGAATGAAAGAGGTACTTGCTATAAATAGGTTTTAAGGTGGTTTTGGTTTGATTTACCACTAAAGACTTACCTGAATGCAAGGGAGTAGACCAACAGGCTTTAGATGAGATCCTGTAGAGGAGAATGGCATTAACACTGGTAGTGTTTGGGATTAAGTTCCACTGGGGCCTTTCATGCTAAAATGTATGTACTCATGGCCCTGTAAGGCACTTTGCACAAAAGCCACAAAATGGCAGTGGTGGAAAGTAATAAGCATTTTTACTCAAGTACTGTACCTAAGTAAAATTTGGAGACACTTGTATTTTAATTTTAGGGAACTTTGTACTTTTACTTCACTACATTTCAAAGGAATGATCAATTATTCATTGGCTTGACAAAGCCAACTTACTGATATTGTAATTGCCTTTTTGTCATTGCTACTCCTCCTACAGCTTTGAAGCTACCAGCTTCAAAATTGCTGGGCATCTTTAGGGAATGCCCATGGGGTGTGCTTGTGCTTTTTATATGGATAGCTCACTTCTATCCTTTCTTTCACAATTTTTTTCTCATAGACCTACAAGGGCTATTATCAACTTTTAAGCTAGAGCCTTCCAACTTGCTATACAATTTAGGACATGCCCAACAAATGAATGTTGATGCCTGCCCCCCCCTCCAACACACACACACACACACACACACACACACTTCTTCTCCTTTTTCTATCACTCCATCCTACATATAACCCCTTATTCGCCGATTTTTTATCCTTAATAACTTATACACCGTTTGTCATAGAGAGTTGTGGGACTGCTTGTTGGACTCAGGAAAGAACTGTATGTCAATATATTAAGTCCCACCCCTTTTCCTGATTGTTCGATCTTTGATCCCTCAGAACTATTAGAGAGTTGGGGGATGGCTTGTTGGAAATGTTAACATCTTTCTGTCGATTACAGCATGGCTTTTTCAAGCCAACTTAAATTTTGATCACAAACTTTACATTCTAGTTGTACTTCTTACTCCACTACATTTATCTCAGCCTTCTAGTTACTGGTTATTTTGAAGAAAAAGATTTAGCATAGAAAACATGGTAAAAATTGAAAGATAATGTACTTTCAAATTAGAAGCCTGCCAACTTCACCACATACCACTTTTAACATAACCTTCAGTCATATAGATTGTGTACTTGAAGTATTGAAGTACATTCAATATCAAATACTTGATATTTGAATACTACATTCAAAAAAAAATATTCAAAACTTATTTTGAATGGAGGACTTTTACTTCAGGAACTGTGTACTTTCACCACTGCTCAAATCTGTATAGTGTATAGTAAAAACCTAGTTGTGAACCTTTGTGTGTGACATCATTGCAGGTCGCCTCCATCTTTAATCGACATGAGGCTGGGGTGAGAAGACCAGAAGAAGAGCTACACTGACTCCCATGTTACGGCTGCTACAAATTTCTTGAAAAAAGAAAAAAGGCAATTCTAGCATCAGAAGTATACAAAGTAAACGACATGTGGAAATTGTTTTTGTGACTGTTCCTACATGACTCATGCAGCGGAATTTTCTTTCGGCGGCGTTATTTACATAGATCTTCATGAACTCATTTCAGCGAGCAGATGACTCATTCACTCCCATATATTTCAAAACACAAAACCTACAGCAGTAAAAAAAAAAACAACAACAACCTTGAGTCAGGTAATCATGAGTCTGTAATTACATTTGTACTGTACTCTGCCTGTTGTTTCGACAATTTCAGTTCTTGAAGTGGTATTTTTATAGTGAAGTTTTAACATTGAAGTGAATGGGCACTTCCCACCCCATTAACCAGTATGGTGGCCATGTGAATAAGGCTAATTGCTGTGTTTCAGTGTTAACTGTGTGTAAGTACAGTCATCAGTGTGTGTGTGTGTGTGTGTGTGTGTGTCTGACTGGCAGCAAAAAGGGCTCGGCCCCTAATAATGTTACCAAGCCTACATAACTTATATGCACACACACACACACATTACACATAACAAGCACTGCGTATGCAGTATGCGTCATTTTCTACAGATCCGTGTGGCTTGTTCCGGATGACGGATATTAAAAGCATACTGTTACTTTTCAACACGTGTCAGTAGGAACATCTTTAACACGAAATGAATGTTAAAAATGACAGATCCTTTTGAAGAGTGCACACACAAACATACACATACACACAAACCCTCACACCACACCACCCTATCCTATTTTTATTTATTTTTTGGTTGTTTGGTTGGTGTATATTTTCCCAATAGTTGGTGGGTGGTGATAATGGTAACATAGAGGAAAATAAGTTCACGCGTGGTAGGATGTCCATTTTCATTGTAGAAACATGAGTATGTAAAGAGATAGTGAAGCGACTCCATCTTTCTAGATCAGCAGCTATTCGGTTATAAATACCCCAGTAGTTATTTGTGATACATAATACATAATACATAATACAATTAAGAGAAGGAGAAATGTCCACCTCCAGATATTTAAATTGTTTCACAGTAGGTATATGTGCAGGTAAGTAGGATGGGACCTGGTAGGAATTTAATGGTAGTAATGCAGATTTGGACCAGTTAATTTCATAACCAGAATGGGTTCCAAACTCACTGAAAATTTCTATCTACATAAAATAATTGATCATCAGCATAAAGAGACATATGATGTCTGGTATTGTGAAAATCTATAGGGGCAATACAGGGATGTTGTTTAAAGTACAGGGGCCGCAATTTTGTCAGATGTCCTTACCAAAAGGCCCTAGAAATGAGTACTACAGAGCTGTTTTTTGAAGAATTTTCATCCGGGGGGGGGGGAGCATGCCCCCATACCCTCATAATTATGTTTGTTCCCTGAGGGACAGGGGAGGACCATAGGACTTTCTTGCCTAGAGGCCCCCTCGTGGCATAATCCAGCCATGCAGGTGGGTATCAATCAGAAAGTAAATCAGTCATGTAACCAATCACAGGCAGTACACAAACATCAATCAGAGTCCTCTTAAGTGGCTAGTAGCTCCTCTTAAGACTCTCTGTGCTGGCCCTAAGGGGCTGCGGTAGCATTTGCCTGACGGCAGAAGCGAGAAGAGACCGTTGTTCAGGTGTCTAGAGTCCTTTATTATTCTTTTGGGCTTGGTCCTGCACCACTTGTTATGTCCTGAAGATCAGGGAGTTCACCTCTGGTGTTACGCTCAGCTAACCGTACCACTCTCTGCAGGGCATTTTGGTCCTGAGAGGTGCTGTTACCGTACCAGGGGGTGATATTCCCCGCCAGGATGCTCTCTATGGTGTGTACGATATGTACAAGTTCTTTAGTACCTTGGGGGCCATCCTGAACTTCCCCAGTCGTCTGAGAGTAGAGGCGCTGCTGCGCCTTCTTCACCAAACTGTCAATGTGTGTAGACCAAGGCATATCCTCTGAGATGTCTATATGCCAAGGTATCTGAGGTTGCTCACTCTATCCACCGGCACCCCATTGATACTGAGGGTTTGTAGTTCCTCATCTGTTTCCTCTGAAAGTCCACAATCAGCTCGTCAGGGAGAGGCTGTTTTCCCGGCACCACAATGCCGGGATCTCCACCTCCTCCAGGTGGGCCTTCTCATCGTTGGCTGAGATCAGGCCCACTACCACAGCTGTATCGTCTGCAGACTTAACGATGGTGTCGGAGCCGTGCTTGGCCACACAGTCATGTGTGTACAGGGAGTACAGAGGGGGGCTCAGAACACAACCTTGGGGGGGTGTTGAGGGTGATGGGCGATTAGGTGCAGTTCCCACCCTCACCACTTGTGGTCTGACTGGAAGTGGAGGACCCACTGACACAGGGTGGAGTTCAGGCCCAGGTCACTGAGCTTGTGGGGGAGAACTATGGTATTGAATGCTGAGCTGTAGTCAATGAACAGCATACTCACATTGTTCCCCTGTCTGTTGTCTAGGTGGCGTTGTCCTGTCCATTAATCTATTTGACCAGTATGTAAATTGCAAAGGGTATAGGGTGTTGGGGAGAGAGGAGCAGATAATAGTTCTTAAATTAACCAGCCTTTCGAAACACTTCATAGCTATGGAGGTGAGTGCTACAAGCCAGTTGCAGGCATCTTAAACAGACTGGGACAGGGATAGACTGAGTATTTTCTTGAACATTGGAGCTAGTTGATCCGCAGACTTTTAGGACACGCCTGGGGATGCCATCCGGTCCTGCTGCTTTCCCGGCACTCACCCCCTTGAAGGACCTTCTCATGTCATGCTCTGTGATCCTGAGCATGCACTCCTCACTGGTGGGGGCGCTCATTTCAGATGTCTTAGCCTGCAGGGTATTGCTGGTGCCATTAGCCTCAAAGTGCGCATAGAAATTCCTCTGGCATGCACCATTTGCAACTTCACTAGTTGAAAATGGGCGGATATCTCATCTGACCAAGCGATACTATTTCAAACTGTAGGCCAGGATCCCCAGGGGGGGCAGATGGGCTGCAGGATGGGGTGGGGTTAGGGGGATGCTGAAGGTTGCATTAGCAGCCTATAACATCCTTGTCCAAGTAAAGGACAATTTGTGGACAGAGTAATGCTACAGCATTTTCACTAACAATCTAGTACTCTTCAGCTAAAATGAACCCAGGACATAATATGGACGTTGATTCTTGGTGGGTCTAATGATATCTCTCATAGTGGGTAGGCCACCACCATGAAAAGGTCTGGGAACCCCTGTAATAGACTGCTGCCTGTGTTTGTGAATGTACAGTAAAGGGTCTGTGCGCTGCCAAGCGACCAGAGTATCCCTCTGAATGAGGTTCATGAAGAACTGTCGCTGATGCACACACCGCTGCATCGACATTTGAAAGTAATTTGATTCAGCAGGTTAACTTTGCCCAGCATCCAAGATCAATGCACGAACATCACGGTTGAAGAGCCTATTGGCTTTTGACCACAGTGGCCCTCACTTGATAATGTCTAATCTTTCACACAACCAACACCACCTCACTGTTCTCCTTGAGACATTCTGAGCTGACTTTGTCACCAAAGCATCTGCCAGTCTGGGCACCGACCTGCTGGTTCCCGGCTAGGCTACTCTTTGCTAGCTTCATATCAATCAGCAAGGTCCCAGTCACCCTCTCTCAAAATCACTATTGCGTTTCTTTAATGGTGGTCAAAATGAGCATGGGCCAGCTTTTTTAAGGTAGTGTCTAAATCCCATCACCCGGAAGGACCTTGGTTGTGACTTTGAGGTGGTTTGTCATCACTTATTAGCCAAGCTTTAAGCTGTTTTATATACAATATTTTTCCCTTACCACAGACAACTTTGTGGAAACACCTGAAGACAACCACCAGGGGGCGACATATCGATTTTTCCTTCTATGGATGAACGCAGCATGTGATAAACGCATGGTATACTCTTTGGCGTAAGATACAGCGTCACAGACACAGGAAGTGTTTGTAGGAAGGGTTAAAAGGCAAATGAATTAGGCTAGCAGACGTTAGCTGTCAATTATATTCGGTTATTGTGCAGGAATGGAGGTGACACGGAAAAGTGAGTTACAAAATTTCACGTCCAGAATTTTAAGGTTGTCGTATACATGAAGGAAAATGTATAATTTAGTAACGATATAGTATTCCCGCTAGGTAGGTTAAATGGCTAACGTTAAAATCTGGATGTTCGTCTCGGTGAACGTTAGCGGATAGCTGCTGTGCGTTTCAGTCGTTGGCTATGTTGCTAGCTAATTTGCTAACAAGCTATCAGCAAATGCTTGGGGTTGCTAACGTTACCTTTCTGTCGAGCGTAGCTACATCATTAATTGCCCATCATAGGTAACTAAATTGGTCTTTTCTTTTTTACAGATTTTAAAGATAGTTTAAGCATTGTGTACAGCGCAATAGAGGAAGCGGATTTCCTTGCCATCGATGGGGAATTTTCAGGTAACATCTGAGGTTTTGTATCCAAGCGAAACCTGGCAATATGACAGCCATGGAAGTCAACATTGTTAACCGAACTAGGCTAAATGATAACGTTAGCGTTAGCTGATACATGCAATATGAAATTACAGGGATAAGCGATGGCCCCAACGTCAGTGCGCTAACTAATGGGCTGGACACGCCGGAGGAACGCTACATGAAGCTCAAAAAGGTAGTGCATCCCTCCGTTTGTTCTTATCAGTTAGTGCCTATGCGCCTTTTGATGTATTGTTTCTTTGGCACTCGTAAATAGAACTCCCCCTTTCTCTCTTTCCCAGCATTCCATGGACTTTCTGCTGTTCCAGTTTGGGCTATGTACATTCAAATATGATCAGACGGAGTCAAAGTGAGTAGGGGTGTAACTGTGTCTGTCAGAGATGCACATCTCATGTCATGATGTGTCTGTTTGACAGATACAGGATATGGAGCAAACAACGTAGCTGCATTTGACACATCAGACATTATCATGTTAAACCGTTGCACAATTATCTGTGTATAGATAATAAACATGGTGCAGATCCATCATTTAAACACTGCTAACATCTGTGTGGATATGTGCTTATATTAATATTGGGGAGCTACAAATGTCAAATCTTAGCTGTTTTTGTGCTCTGATCATCTGGCGTAACAAGACATTCTGGGCCATGTGCACATGTCTCTGGGCCCCCCTCCCCACCCCAGCCATGACTCATGCACACCTTTTAATAAATACCTTTAAATATATTTTATGCCACATTCCATTTGTACTGGGAAGTCGGAGCTTCCAAGTTCCCACTCGGAAATTTCAACTGGAACCAATGAAGTTGGATTTCCGTCTCGGAAACCCGGTCCAACATCACAACCCCCAACTTCACAACTCTGGTGTGACGTCATTCCCAGCTCTGACTTCCGAGGTAAATGGAACGTGCCATTAGTCCAGACCCTCCCCCCGCTGGCCAATTATGATTTTCATGTGCT
>OMKL01000033.1:0-24835 GCA_900302295.1 Parasudis fraserbrunneri
GAGTGTGCAGCACGAGGATAAAGGCTCAGGCTAATTCTACATTTTGCTCAGAGTACGTTGAGCTTAATGAAAGCTATCAAAGAGCCAGTGCCCAGTAAAATGATCATCCTACTGTTGCCGTGTAGCCTTAGCGCTGACTGCTCATGGAACCATTTGAATGTGGACCACTGTATGTAATTCTTCTCAGCACTTCTTCATGTGAGCACCAAGCTAAAGCCTGAATGGAGTTTAGAGGCATAAACCCAATGTGGCAGCAGGGTCACTGGGGCAGCGGTGCTAGTTAGCATGCTGCGCTCCGCTGTGCTGGTATTGTGCTGGGAGCGATGAAGGGGACTGTTAGAACAGGGCTGCCCGCGGGGAGGATGTGCTCATGCCACACCTGTCAGACGTTGTTATTTACCGAGGCCGTCTCAGGCTCCCGGTCGCCTGTAAATTACCCCCCCGCTGGTGGCTTGCTCGCAGGGTTATTGTAGCGTTCATCGCTCACAGTCCTTAACCTCCCATCAAGCAGCTCGCTCGGATGGCCTTCTCCTGGTCTCGCTAAGAGAGAACATCAGGGACGTTGTTGTAGCGGTGCGAGGCATGGTGCACTGCTGTTGGTGTGTCAGGGATGCAGTGCGGGCCGACATAGCCAACCATGGCGAAAGCAGACGAGGTAAACCCAAGTAGGAGCTCCAAAGAGCTTACTCCCCTGATCAGCCGAGGACTATGTCATTAAAAGGTCATTACTGCAGATCCCCTGCGGATTCCGAGACTGGGACAATGGGAGAGTGTTTTGGTTTACTTGAGAGGATTTTTCCCTCTTTGGCTCACCTCAGAGCATGTGATTATGGTAGGGTGATAGTATCTGCCTCCCCTGTATTGTGTTATAGTACTTATAGACTCTAGCCTCAAGTACAGTTGCTCAGCTTGTCTGTTATAGTAAGTCTTGTTCAAGATGTATCCCTGTGTAACCTCTGAAGATGGTGAGCACTGCTCATAAAAGCTTGATTAATATAATTTATAATTCGTCTTCAGCTGATAGAATTATATAGAAGATAATAGTCTGCTGCTGCTATTCAATCTGACAAGATTAACATACCAGCATAGAACAAAGTTAGTTACGTGGGTAGGTTTTACTTCACAAGATCCCTAACTGAGTCCCACTTAAATACTTTCTCACATTTATGTAGGCTGGTTTTTACTTTTTTTTTTTTTTTATGATACAGTTGTTGGCCTCCATTCCAGACAGGCGAATGCATGTCATTGTTAGTGCCACTAGTGAGAGCGTGTCACCGCATAACAACATTTCGATTCATATCCTACAAAGAACGACGTGGCCTAACCCAGTTAAGCCGCTTGACCACAGTTGAGTCTGTTATTTGTTTAGGGGGCTGTTGTGACATTTTGAGGAAGTGACTTTTCTTGTTTGTCCAGTGCTGTCCTGGTGTGACTGCATGGGGGGAAGGAGATGCATGCGGAGCCGCAAATCCAGAGTGTGCTGCAGGGAGAGGATTTGGAGTGATTAGATAGAGAAATGTCTCATCCCCCTTGATCAGTGACTAGAGAAATCTCGCTCTCACTCCCTCTATCTTCTTACTCACGCCCTCCATCTCTTTCTCAGGCTCTCTCTCTCTCTCTCTTTCTCTTTCTTTCTCTCTCTCTGTCCCTCAGTCTGCTGACATCGTTTATTGTATTGTTTGTAGACTGTGATAGTGAGGGGGGGGCTCGTCTTTGTTGTCTTGTTGAACTAATTTTCACAACAGAATCTTATGAGTTGTTGTGAACAACACTTAGACCTGCCTCTTGTCATGTTTCGGTGAAGCTTTCCATTTTGAAGCTGAGCATTCATTCATGCGTTACCACTGTACGCGTTAACATGCCTCTGAAATGGTGGAAATGCTCTTTTTCCCATTTACATGTTCTAAAAGACTACATAGACAAAAAAAATAGTCTGGACATACTTTTGTATGTTTGCTCATTCTGAGCTCATTCTTGCAGTCAGTATCAAGTGTTTTCTATCATATGATTCAGGGGAACCTAGTACCCTTCTCTTTTTCTGGTGCAGTTCAAAGTCACCATTATGCATCTCTAAAAACTGAGCACCATTACAGCCTCTGAAAGCAAGTATGTCGGCCATATCACCAGCACTACGCTTGTCTTTAGAGGGTGGCTATTAATCTGAGCACTGAAATGGTCCTAGCCATTATACCCCCTAGGGTCGTCCTGTGCAGGGTCAAAAATAGGTTTGAAAAACCAAAATGTATTTTTCACAGCTGATACCAACACGGAGTACTAAACATGAAGTATTGCCGATATGAGTACCAGCTCAATCCATCACTTAGCGCTATACTGTGAAAAACACAGGCTTAACCCAACAGGTCGGGGTCACTGGATGAAAACCATTGACATATAATCAATGTTTTTTGCCATTAGAGAGATAGCATCCCTCTATGCATGAAAAGGGGGTTTTGACCCAGGCATTGGCCTGATGTATCGCTACTGGTGCATCCCTAGTGGATAGATCTCCCTGTGTGAGCTTGTGTGTGCTGACCTCCTGGTGTTGTCCTCAGATCTACCCAGACCCAGAGCTGGAGCAGCAGATCCTGGCCCTCCCCATCCGCTGCATCCACAGTGAGGAGGGCTGCCGCTGGACCGGGCAGATGAAACAGCTCCAGGTGAGTGGCAAGGATAACGCTTAACTGGTTCTCTCTCTCTCTCTCTCTCTCTCTCCAGAAACCTTTTCTTCATCTGTTTCTCTTGTCAGCCTCCCTGGTCTACTCTTTTCCCCTCTGCATCACCTTATCTCTCAAGTGTGACTGGCACATTTGTTGTATTATGTAGCGTCCCGTGGCTGAAGCCTGTTGTCTCCCGTTTGCCGTGTACTCCCATGTTGTGTCGTGTCCCGGCTGAGGCCTGACTTAAGTGCCCCACTGAGAGTACGTGTCTGGCTGACGACATGTTCCCCCTTTTTTTTCTCCCCCTCGTTCTTCCCCAGGGGCACTTCTCCACCTGCGCCTTCAACGTGATTCCCTGCCCCAATCGCTGCTCCATCAAGCTGACGCGTCGCGACCTGCCCGACCACCTGCAGCACGACTGCCCCAAGCGCAAGGTCAAGTGCGAGTTCTGCGGGAGTGAGTTCACCGGTGAGGCCTACGAGGTAAACGGCAAACCTTTTTTCTTTTATTTTTTCCCTTCTTTTTCCCCTTTATAGCCCAGCGAGAGTTTGAGGTAAACAAGCCGAAAGAGGCCACGTGTTTCCGTGACCATATGAAAGAGGGTCTTTGTGAACGGCAAGTAGCGCGATGTGCTGTGTGTGTCACTCCCTGCAGAGTGTGTTGGTGTAATTTAAAATAACACGTGTGTGTGTTGGCGTAAGGGGAAGGAGCGTTGACTGGTCCTTTCATACAGAATATGTTTTCCTCTCGGCGAGAGAGCAGAAGGGCCCAGGGTTGGACTCACTAACACCTCTGTCAGTTGAAGCGCTCTGCTCTGCCTCTGTTTACCCTGGACCACATGGCCTCTCCTCTGCACACCATAACACAATCATTAATCCACTCCCAGCAGTTTATATTGGAATTATTTACCCCAGTTACAGTTGCACGTCATAAAACTCAGAACTTTTTTAGATTTCACTGGTAAACATGTAGTTGTAGTAAGATACTCTAATAAGCACTTATTCTTTATTTAACTGGCTGTTTTGCTAAATGCGAAGTTAGTGGGCCTAATTTGCAAATCTGTTTTTCATTATAAGCAGCTGTGTTCATCTCATACACCCTGTAATTAATGAATGCAAGAAAACATTGATGCGTTAATATCGGAATTAATAATTTTTAGGCAGTTATTAAGATCAAATCTGTTTATAGCAATGTTTGATGGATGAGACCCATTAATAGTTTTAACATGGCTGTGATCTGACCGTTTTATGCTTGTCAATCTCTCTCAGAACCACCAGGGAATCTGTCCGCAGGAAAGTGTGTATTGTGAAAATAAGTGTGGCGCGAGGATGATGCGTCGCCTCCTTTCCCAGCACAGCATGGCCGAGTGTCCCAAACGCACACAGCCCTGCAAGTACTGTGGCAAGGAGTTTGTCTTCGACACGATCCAGGTCAGTTATCCAACACTCACTCCTGCCCAACTCGGTCGAGTAATCTCTCTCTCATTAGTGACACATCTTTATTACCTTTTGGAAAGATTAAGACAGCGTGGTGCCAATATTCAGAGCTTTGAGAACCATATGGTGCCTCAAAGGTGTATCGGTGCTTTGCTAGAGGGAGTGCTTCCCCTGCCTGTGTCACTGTAGCAGTGTCATCTCAGGCGAGGATGAAAGAGGGTTTTCAGGCTCAGTAAAGCAGGATGGCATTGGGCCCATGGCAGCAGGAACACTGACTTTCATGGAGCCTCTGCTCTGTGCCAACCTGATGTATGTGCCCACTCCTGTTTTTGCTGGCATGGCCCTCTCCTGGAAGCACCTGCATTTTATATATATATAAAATAAATATATATAAAATATATATGTATATCCTGATCATGGGCAGAGAAGCCATTCACCCTCTTCCTCCAGTCTGGCTTCTCGTCAAACCCAGACAAAATACCTCTGTCTCAGACAGTGGTTTATGATGCATGGAGATCAACTCACCAATGAGCTTGTTCGTTCCAATTGTTAATTTTCATAGACAGACATTTGTTCTATATTACAAACGGTGTTTGCTTAATTACTCATGAAGTCAACACATATTGTCATATTATCCTACAGAACCACCAGTACCACTGCCCTCGGTTCCCTGTCCAGTGCCCAAATCAATGTGGCACGCCCAACATCGCCCGAGAGGATCTGGCTAACCACGTGAAGGACAACTGTGGCAGTGCCCTCGTTCTCTGCCCCTTCAAAGATGCCGGGTGCAAACACAGGGTAAGAGTGGCCTACTGCAAAGTACTAACTCCTATGATTTCTATCAGACACTCTTGCACGTTGGATTTTTTTGCCCACTGTAGACATTTACATATGTTGGTCAGCCCAACAAACCCAATGGTTTGTCAGTATGATTGTGTCAAATGCCATTGTTTTCACTGTCTGTGTTGTTTGCATTTGTGTTGTGCAATTTATTTTTATTTTTATCTATGATATTTTCTCCCTGCTCTGTAAATCCGAAGACATGATCGTCTCCCCGACCTACAGTACTGTGCCTTTAGGGTCTATTTTAATGAGACTTGCACGTCTACATTCTGCCAGCAAATCTATTTTTGAAACCGACTTCAATATGAGAAAGCGAGAAAACGTAGACAAGCTCTCAAAGGACGAGCAGACGTGCGTCATGCTTTGTGTTGTCAGATCTGTCCGTGTGTTTTAAATTGTAGAGTTCTTAGAATGTCCATTGTGTAGCAATGCAGATGGTCTGACAAAATGCATAAACGCCTCTCCACATCAGAAAAGGAATCGGCAAATAGAACATCCAAGCATGCAGATGTTGAGCATGACAAAGACAATGCCCATGGCAGATTCCCAAGAGAGCAGCTGATCTGCAGACACAGTTGTTGGAAATGCTTGTGTAAATGAATTTTCCAGCATGTAGATAAATAAAAACTTGTTACAATATGAGAATTATGTCACTGTTGCTAAACATTAAGCTAGACATTACTTTTGAATTCTTTTTCCACATGCTTTTCATTTCCTAACCTGTACCTTTCGGTTTCATTAATTACGCATTGGCCTCTATCTAACCCATCTCTTGGCTCTCTCTGGCAGTGTCCCAAATTGGCTATTGGCCGTCACCTGGAAGACACCACCAAGTCTCACCTGACCATGATGTGTAACCTGGTGGGGCGCCAGAGACAGGAGATCCTGGAGCTGCGGAGGGAGATGGAGGAGCTGTCCGTCAGCCATGACGGCGTGCTCATCTGGAAGCTTAGCGACTACTCCCGCAAACTCCAGGAGGCCAAGCTCCGGAACAACCACGAGTTCTTCAGCCCTCCTTTTTATACCCACCGCTATGGCTACAAGCTGCAGGTGTCGGCCTTCTTGAACGGCAACGGCAGTGGGGAGGGTTCTCACCTGTCCATCTACATCCGCGTCTTGCCCGGGGAGTACGACAACCTGCTGGAGTGGCCCTTCTCCTACAAGGTGACCTTCTCCATTCTGGACCAGAGTGACCCGTCGCTGTCCAAGCCGCAGCACATCACGGAGACCTTCAACCCCGACCCCAACTGGAAGAACTTCCAGAAACCCTGCAGCACGCGCAACTCGCTGGACGAGAGCACCCTGGGCTTCGGCTACCCAAAGTTCATCTCCCACGAAGAGATCAAGAAGAGGAACTACATCCGAGACAACTGCATCTTCCTCAAGGCTTCCATAGAGATTCCCCAGAAGATAATGGCTTAAGGGATACTATCCTTTTCTTTTTTTTACTATGAAGGAGAAAGGTACGTTTAAGACTGGAATTGACACTTAAACTTGAAGACTTCTCTACACACTTATCCGTTTAGACTCTTACTTTCCATACAGCCTCTCCACTGCTGAACTTGGAGCTGTTTGGCTGGGGTTATCTGACTGGAGGACTTTGATATACAGTAGAGGCAAAGGTGTTTGGTCTGCAGAACCATCACTCTCTGTTTGTTTGTTTTTTAAGCATTTGTTTGTTTGCTGTTTTTTTTTTTTTTATCTGCAACAAAAAGCCTTTGAAATCAACAGTGCCTAGAGAGTTTATTTTAATTTATATTTTTGTTGTGATATTTCTGCAGTACAGATGTCAGGATTATTGAAAGATGGAGACGGGGGTGGTGGGCTTAGTTAAGCCTTTGCACTTCCACAAGAAAGAATGTTAAAATCTGGTTAGAAACACCCCCTATTTGATCACACTGATCTATAGAGGATGGAGCTCCTCACACTCGGCTCAACCTCAACAGCCTTTTGTTAATATGCTCTTACAGTATGCTCCCACTGATCCATTAATGCAAAACCCTTGGTTAGAGTTCCCTGGTAAAGCTTGTGTACACACAAACAAATTGTACAGAAGATCTGTCTCTTCGAGTCACTGCTTTGTCACCACAACAGAGTGACTTGTGTACAGTAGTTTGGTCCAGTCAATAGTACTTTGAGGAACATCTTGATGTACCAAACAAACGCCTCTCAGTGATCCTATGAGGTGTTGTAATTGCTTTTGAGTCCAGTAACAGAAAAGCACCTTTCATGGTCTTTAGATGGGCAGAGAGGACCAAAAGGCCAGTCAGACTTGTCTGAGTAGATGCGGTACGTTTGCATTTTAAGAGTGAAGGAAAAGCCATGTGGCCTTTTTACATGTCTTGGCATGAGGGGGAGGGGTTGGGGGGGCAACATAAAACACATGCATGCTTCATGTGCTACCACTTGGACCACATTTTTGTGCTGTAACCTGTATTCTTGAAATCCTCTTCCCTTGATGGACATTTTTCCTTTTCTGTTTTTTTTTTCTTCCTTTTTTTCTTTTTTTTTTTTTTGCATTAGAGGAACTGTCAAATGGAACAAAATTGTTTTTATACACGGAAAATGTGAGCGACACTGTTGATAATATATCCTATAAAGACAATGGTTTGAATCTGAACTCTAGGCTGTGAAGTGCATTGTTTTACGCACCCTGGACATGGATGGTCTATGGAGGCTGTTTTACAAAAACGGTTAACAGCCTGGTTCCACTGCAGACATGCAGGAGTCTCGGGGGCTGTCTGCACCTCTGTTGTTACCATGGTCACCAGTGTGCGTCTTCAGATCGGTACACAACCTGGCTATGAGGACTGGTTGAAAAAGAGCAGCCTTGTGCAATACACCTGTCTCTGACTCCCATCGCACCACCATCCGAGAGGTGGAGGACTATGATTCCACAGTACATTCATTATGTATGTGAATACTGATGTAAAAAGAAAAAGGAAAAAAAAAATACAGAAGCACATTCTGTCTTTTTATTATTATACATGGAAAGTCCTGGTTTCTTGTTATAATGCCAGCTAATATTTTACAGTGATTTAAAAAAGTAAGACAAGAAAACTTTTGTAAGACTGTATTTTTTAAAGTACTTAAATGTTTTATACAACACTTTCCGTTGGCAAGCCGGGGGGTTTGGTTTGGAAATTCTTTTGGACCCTTTCATCTCTTGGGACATCTGGATCATTGGTGTGTCCGCGTGGTTTGAATCTCTCATATTCTGTCTGTATTATTTCTTCTTAAAAGTATTTATTTTAAGGAGCCATCATGTGAGCTTGATTGAACAGATGGCGCAAATGTTTTAATATGTTCATTGATGAGTGCTTGTCAATTTCTTAAATTGAAATAAAGTACTATCTATTATAAGTGTTTCATCTGTGCTGACACTTTTTACAGTGTAGACTCTGTAGTTTGTATAGTATGTTTTAGTATTCGTGGGATCTCAACTGTTAGCTGCATTCCTGCACATGTCCATTGACTCATTGTTTACTTTTCCATCTATTCAAATATTATTGTTATCATTTAGACAGCCATGTAGTTCAGTGGTTCTCAGAGTGGGGTCCTGGGACCTCCAGGTGGTCCCCAGCAAAATGAGTAAAAGTTTAATTTCACTAATATATTTGAAAATGAAAATGTATCAGCATGAATATTCTGATCATAGGTTTCACTCTCACCTCGGTTATCTCCCCACCTATGTAAATATTTAATATTTAAATTTCAGTCCATAGTGAGTGCCCACTCCAAGATCCACATCTGAATTGGCTTCTCCCAATAATGGCTTTGTAAAAACAAGGTACATCAGATTATAAGATGTTAAGGCCAGCTGTACTCTGTCTCTGTCTTTACTCTGGGGACTTATGTATAAACCCATCTCTACCATAACCGCCCATTGGATGTGGTACATGAGATATCAAGTTTTTAGTGAGTCCCCTTTGCTCTGACACCATTAGAAGTAGAGGACCAGAGGAAGTGAGGCAGACACTTTGCCCAGCTTTGATGTGGTGCCAGGAGTTTGCTTTAGCTAGCAGCTTGGATGGCGTTCAGTGTGAGGTTTAGGGGGAAGGGGGAAATTAGCTTTTTACCTCAAAGTCACTGAAAAGTCCCTCAGGAAAACAGTCATCTGCTCCATTTACAGTAGTTGGCTGAAGTCCTCCAAAAGAGAGGAACCTCTGAATTACTCTATTTTCCAGTAGAAAACACAATTCAAACCAAGTATACCCCACTCTCTGAGCATAACTTCAGTTAACCATGCTTCACTGCAATTCCATAAACTCATTATTTAGGATTGCTCATATTTCTATGAAATCTATAAATGTACTTATTTTGGGTAGTTGTTCACTCAGAAATATATAGCCTACTGTAGGTTTCACTGCTGTGGGTAATCGAGATTATTTCTGGGAGGGTTGGGACGATCCCCAAGACTGTCCCTAGACTAATGCTTTTCCATAGAATGGGTTAAGGGCTGGAGTTAAAGCATAATAGCCAAAAGCCATACTGACAGCCTCAAAGTTTCCTGGCACAGTGAGTTCAAACAACAGCCTCGTGCTGCTCTGGGGCTAGCTATGCAGAATGAAAATAGTAACAGCTAATTACACGTTAGAGAGCTCTGAGTTTCCCATGTAGAGTAGAATGGTCACGTGCAGCTCAGTATACAGTACTGCCCTTTGGCTCTTTGCTCTCTTTCACATGACGCAGCTCTTAGTAAATGAATTGCCAGGTACGCCCAGGTTCTCACAAACTGCACACAGCAGTGTTGTTCATTCCTGGTGAGCTCACCCAACCTTTGGTCAACAGGTGCTGAAAGTCAGATACCAGGTCGGCAAGCTGGGTTAGAGAAGGAGGAGGACAAGAAGAGGAGGAGCCAGCCCATAAAGTGTTTCTAGCCCACAAAAACCCACACACATCAAAGAGAAGCTGTGGTTTATGTAGTGGTGCCATGCTGTCCTCCCGTATGTTGAAGTCAAACAATGTCTGCCCCAGAGCAGGGGTTGAAGTAGGACGTTGAGTACATAGTTTGGCCTGTTGTCGTCCTTCAGCAGTGAGAAAACATGTCCCCAGAGTGATAAACATCTGAGCTGAGAGCCCGGAGCAGCAGTAGCCTCCCCAGGAGTCTGACACATGCCCTGTCATCTCCTCAGTTGATGGCAAGGAGCTCACAGAGCCAGCTGATTCAACAGAGTATATTCTTTTTTCTTTTTTACTGTACAACAGTACAAAATAGGTACTAATGATAATTTAGCAGGCCTACTGAGGTATTCAGAATTTCAAGTACTATATAATTGTGAATGCTTATCTGACTCAGATTATTCCAAATGTATTTTTCATTAAATGTATTAGCTCTCCCATCCATATGCCATGGCTGTGACTCTTCACATTGTGACTGAAAAGCTCATTAGCACCTAGAGTGGCTGGTGCATAGTGGTAGATCAGAAATAACTTCCCTCAGAGTATTGAGCTAATCTTTCATTCTCCCAGAAGATCCGGTGCAAGTTCCTCTCATGGGTGTGTTTACTGCTCCTGTAAAGTACTATTATGCAAAAGATGTAGTTTTTATAATGATACATTTGTCAATATTGTTCCGATTCTAGAGATGTGCTCAGTATTGTCCAGGAAATAACTCATACAACATGACAATAATTTCATCAAAAAAAACAAATCGACTAAAAATATCTTAGCCAACCACCAATTTGTTAATTAATTCACTATGAGGAAGCAGCCCTATGGCTATGTGGCTACTTTTGGTTGTTTAGTTGGTCTGTAAGGACACATTTCTAGCCATCTGACTTCAATGGAAAACACAGACTTTAAGACCCCAGATGTGAAGAGAGTGGTGGCTTGATTCACTTGAACTTGCCCTTTGCTCCTAAATAGACCAGACAACATGGTATTATCAAGAGGGACTGTAATGTATGTGATAAGGCCGTCTCCCTACACTCAGTCGTTGGCCCCGGCTGTGGTCATGCTTGACCAATCTGGCCGACTCCCTCCAGCTGTGTTTCTCTGGCATGGGAAGTGGAGGGAATTTAGTTTGTGGAGTTTGAGAATGAAAATATGGATGGTACCTTGTTTGAACTGTCTGAAAGAGGAAGTAGAGAAGAGCCACTCTTTGATCCCCTGTATTGATTTGATATGCTTCCTCTATAACATGCATTTAACCTGAGATCCTCAAGCAGTGACCTTTTGGCTGTTTTCAAAGTCCAGGCGAAAAACTAAAGGTGACTGTGCCTTCGTCATCAGTGCCCCTTGGTTTTGAAATGCACTGCCTAAGGACCTCAGCCAAGCAAAATTAGTATCATATATCACCACCAGCAAAAAAACACATTCATAGGCAGGCCTTTTATAATGTCTTTTATAATACTTTTTCCTATTTCATTCTTGTTCTCAATTTGTATTTTGTTCTTATTTTTATTTCTTTTTCTTCTTTCTTTTTTTGTGTGTGTGACACATCAGTAATATATTAGTTTTACTAAGGACTGCTTTCATCCCCCTGAACAGCCAGTGGAGCAAGACCAGAAGCAGCAACCCAGAACAAAGAGGCCAGACCCTCCCTGACTGTCTCTCAACACACTGATGCCTGGGCTGGATCAATGACTGGCCTGGGTTACTGGGTAGGGTACTAGCCTGGGGGAGGAGACTGAGTGCTCACAGGCCAAACGCTCACCCACACATGTCAATGAGACCTCCTATTGATCATAATAAATATGGCACAAATTGTGTTAGGGCTTCTGAACTGGCAGAATGGATATTATGAATGAGATATGCAGCAATGGGGGAAGAAATTGTCTACAATTGTTGGAACTTCCGTATTGATACAATACATGCTGGTAGCCTTTCAAGTGAAAATTAGAACTTACAGGGCATTTAAGAATATTTGAAAATGACTGCCCCAGTATTTCCGTGGAAACATTTCACTGGGCCAAAAAATATATGTGAGGGGCTTGGATTAATAAGGCTGCACACTTTATTAGAGATATTTTTACTTTGGTCGTGCTATTATCATTAACTGAAGTTGTGAAATTCATTTGTTATGCTTTATTGCTTTGTTTTTTGTACAGAGTGCAACATGTGAGGGTTTAGGTTGGGGTCCATCCATACTTATTCTAAAAGGAAACATTTTCTCTCTAGCCTCTGTGTGCTGTAGCAGTATTTTCTCATGTAAGGAAAGATCTGAGGGAAAATGCTGGGTGCTGGTGCATTTTTAAGAATCTCATACTTGTCTGCTTGACCTCACAAAAAATTGCGATGTTTGAACGCACCACCGTTTTTACCCCAGTTGCAAACACTAACACAGATTACTAATGTTCCTCCCTTCTCACTTGCTCTCTAAGAAAACAAAGATACTGCATACGTAGGACCTGGGCAGTATCCTCTCACTCCGAGCACTGACTGGTCACTGGGGACTTGAGGTGTTCAAAAAAGATACACCAGTGGTCAGGAGCACTAGTATTTGACACTTGTGTGAGAATTTTACAACACTTCTGATGCAAACAAGCACAGATGTGTGACTCTGTTGTTGATTTAGAGTGGAAAACGGACCGTGGAAGAGAGGAGTGGAGGTAAGATGAATAGTTTATTGGTATTGGTTGTTTCAAGGTATTGCAAAGCTTTGTCTGGCACACAGTAAAGAGTTATGAGAGTGAATGTATTAAGGTCATCACTGTTCTATCAGCAATTCTATGTAATTGTAGCTAAGATCAACAGATGCAGACACCAAATATTAGTGTTTAGCTTTTAAGACAAAAGTTTATTGATCATTCCTGATACAATGTTGAAAGCAGGCCTAGAAAGCAGGCCTCCCGCCCCAAATGACAGTGTCACTTCAGCACATAGAAGTCCATACACTTCCTCAATAGGGTGTTGTGATGATGAGTGATCTGGGTGGAGTCAAAACCCAATACAGAGCAGTCACCTACAGCATCCTACCCCTATGAACTGTGTCTGTAATCTTTATGATTGGGTCTAACTATTGCAACACTACTATCCTCTCACTATTAAAACAAGAGTGCTGTGTTGTGCCTATGGCTACAAATGTCTTTGGCTGGAAGTACTACAGTTCATCTTGACCCTTGTCTTTAACCCTTAAGTGATGGCCGTCTGACCATGCAACCCATAATCCGGCGATATAGTGAAGGCCAAATGGCAGATAGGCCTACATGAACAGAGAGAGCATGAGAGTGAGAGAGAGAGAGAGAGAAACTCAGCATAAGCACCACCATGACACAAGGTTTCAGTCTAGACTAAAATAGGACTCTTATGAGCTATATTTCTGCTTTCAATCTTTCATTTTCCTGCTTTTTTCCCCCTCATAATTTCCATTCACAGATTCCATGATGTACTTGATATAGAAGACATTGCTGGCAGGGGGTATGGGCAACATGCTTGGTTATTTTCAAGAGCATTGAAAAAGTTCGCCATCATCCTAAAACTCTAACTCCTAAAACTCCTGAGACAAGACAATGCATTAGTCTGATTGGAGAATCAAGGTCAAGTAGAAAGACGAAAGAAGTGCCAATGCTTCAGTTGTCTGTGTTCTCTAAATAACCAGATTTGACACCTGTAACTTGATTTTCAGTGGAAATTGTTGTGTCCATGGAATGGGAAATGTGAGGTGAAATGAACCCCTCAGAGGATGTAGAACCAAATGAGTTTGTTTTTAAATGTTTTGGACAGCCCATGTAACATTATTTGCAATTAAGTCAATCCAAATCACTTGGAGTTTGAATATGATACATCAACCAAAGGTAATCATCCTTGTATTTAACTATGTATGCACACATCCCTACAATTTACCATCTTTAATTAAGTTTGAAAACATGGTTCATCTGAAAACCGACCAGACTTGTACAGTTCTGTCAGGAATCACTCACATCATTAGTTTAACCATTTATTATAATGTAGAATAAATGGCAATGGCAATACAGTTAGTCTTGGCGGTATGGTTCCACTCTTAGGGGTGCTCCCTGCTGCAAGAGGTAAAAGCATAACAACTTACACAGAAGATGAAGCATAACAGCATACTGAAACTGAACAGCGGGGAGCACTGTGAACGAATCCCCCATAGGGAATGTAACTTACAGAGTAGAACCAAAGCAGGTGAAGGCTGGGGTGGTGGTGGGTGAAACCCTTACTTGCAGGTACAGCCGCAGCAACACTTGGCACAACATCAGCAAACAGTGTGTGCGATTAAATAGACCGCCAAATCAGTGTAGGTGGAACGATAGAGTGTCAGCTAAGCTGTCACAGCTCCACGCATGACTGCCCATTTCTTTATCTGAGGGATTCAATTATGAATTTGTTTAGAGCAGGAACATTTTATGGAGTCACAGCAGTCAAGAGTAACCCCCACCTCTAAAATACACAGACATGCATGCACATACGCATGCGCTGTCACACATACAAGTATGTGGCCAGTTCTATCCTACCCATAATTTAGTGTTATGCTCACCGACCATTGCTCTGTAGTAACTGTTACATTCCTGTCAAGCTGAATTTAATCCTATTACAGCCACTTTCATCATAACCAAAACATCTAGATTAAATTTCCCTGTCAGTACCCACTGCACTGGAAGGGAATGGGATTGCTTTATCTATTCAGGGAAGAGCTACTATATGTGAACACGTAATATATAGCTCGTTCAATATTTCACTACTGTCTGAGAGGGGAATGAAACCTGCTTTCCCTACCACAATTGTCATGTAAATTCCATTTCTCGAAAATGTTTTGTTTTTTTCCCTTTAATAAAATGAAGAGGTCAATCAAATCCATGTGACTTTTGAATTGCTTTTAGAGATTACAGACTTTTCCCCCTTCATTTTTCTTTTTTTGGGGAAAAAACCCCAACAGGAAATCAGAAATACAGAGGAAAGAAAATCTGAACAGATGGTCAGGGCAAGATTATCCTCTAAATGTGGCTTCACGGTCTCTCTGAGCCCCTAATGGCAACACTGTCATTTCAGAGAAGCAAATGTTGCTCTGCATGGGCACTCTACCGTGGTATGGGAAAGAAGGCTTCATTCTTGGTTAACACCTGAAATCATAGGTGTTGTCTGTTACACCCATGTTTGCATTCATACACTTTTGTGCACGTGTGTGCATGCATATTTAATGTGTGTGCATGTGTTTGTGCTTAAGTGCATGCAGAAGTGTGGTAAGGCAAGGGTTACTCAGAAAAGATTGGTTTTGTTTTGACCCTGCTGTATTGAAACACACAGCACCACCCACACTTGTCTTGAGCCGTTTTCCCACATCTGTGCTGTGGCTCAAATATCACTGCTTCCCCCACAAGCATCTGCTACAGGCACTGGACACTGCAAACCGATCTCTGCCTAATAACTCACTCTCTTACAGTAAGCATACTCAATTGTTATTGTAAAAACCTCCACCATGACTATATAAGTGCAATATCAAGTGTTCAGCCCTCATCTTGAGTAATCTGCCCTACCGAATCCATGATAATAATCTGCAATCCAAGTTTAAATTGGCGTCCTATTCCCGCCGCCACCTGGCCCCTCTAAGCCAGCCCGGCCTTCAGGGGGACCTTGAGGGTTTACTTCATCCTGCGTTACAGGAATGGCCAGTTTCAGTTCACTGGTGGGTGTGATTTTGACCATCTGACGGAGGGAGGGGACGGTGTGAGAACTGTCAGTGACGAGAGGTAGAGTGGAGTGGTTGCCAGGGTGAGCTTATTCTGTTCCATTAAACTGGTCTCTGATAGGCCAGAGCTGCTACTGAGGGCCAAAAAAATCTGCCAATTGGAAACAATTGATGTTTTGTTGCCGGGCCAAGCTGTCTTGACACAAAGCTGACATTTATTGGCAAGAAGACTGGTCTTCAGGTTTGAAAAGGTGACTCTTAAAAAAAAGCAAACCAATCATTTGTATGACTCTAAATACAAAAGGGTTTTCTCTACATAGACCGCATGGCTGTCACCGCAATATAACATCCCCATTTTAAAGTCTTTGTCTCCATTTGTTGATAATGTTTATGAAAATGTGGTACTGTAAACTTACATCACTCTTTTGGCTAATTATATGAGAAGGTTTTCACTGAGGTTTGTAACCTTGCAACTCATTGTGAACTTTATTACAGTTCAAACCATATTGTTACAAGCAATTAAACATAAAAAAAAAAGTTCACATTGAAAATAAGATTATTTGAATACCATTTTACGAAAATAAAACAAAATGCAGTTGCTGCTGCAAGTCAGCATTTCAATTCAAAATAATTTTTCATTTGAACTTGTAAAAACAAAACACTGGTTTGTTGCTTGCATTCATAAAAAACAGGTAATGTCATTAAATGCTTGTGGATTATCAAAGAAAAAGGAAAAAAAAGAATACTGCTAAATACTGTCAAATCAACTTTTACAAAATATCAACATGCCAAACATAATTCAATCTAAGGACCTCCAACTTCCCTACTATAGATTATGAAACATGACTATTAAAGTATTAGCCAAAATATTGCAACACAATTACTCGAATTTGGAAAAGAAAATACTCTAAGCTATAATAAAATAGTTCACACAAAGACACAGAACTCAGCTAAAAAATAAAGGAGAACTTCCTATTAGTTTCATAATTTAGGAATGTGTGTTACAAGTTAAAGCATGATAAAATATAGGCAATAACCTGTGAAATGTGATAAACAACAACACACGGGTTACATACTAGAGTCGTTAAGAGGATACAAATCAACAAAATACAAAGTGATAAGTGAGCAAGTACTATAAGCCTCCTTTTAGCTAGAACAGCCTGGATGACAGTAAATTAGCTAACACCTAGGGTGTTAGGGATTTGATACCTCCTGAGCAGGAAGTTAGTCTGTTGCAAGGCCTTCCATATTGATAGCCAGCTTTATATGAGCCATGTTATTGATAGTCTTCACATCAGGAAACCTAAAAAGGAGGGAAGAAAAGAATGTCTACTTAGGTGGCTAGAGCAGTGAAAATCCTAATTTATGAACAAGTAGGTTGAGATTGGCAAGGTAGAGGTATAGTGTTTAGGGCTGGGTATTGGCACTGATTAACCGGTTCGATATCAATTCAATTAGGCCTAATGGCGCTGGCTTCCGGGGGCTAGCATCTGCCATTGTCAAAACATGCCATTTGGTCAACTGCGTTTCTGTAGTAGTTCAGCAGAAACTCCACACAAGGCAAACTAGAGACATGATGGAAGGTGCCCTAGAAATAATGTTTAGCGAAAATGTTCACACATCCACTGAAAAAAGGCACAGATTTAAAGATCGATCTTGGGATTTTAATAATCTATTCAATTCGATTCAAATGAAACGATTAAATATTGCTTTTTTTTATCAATCTTTTTCCCCAGCCCCAATAGTATTCACATCTTTATTTACTATAGAACATTATCTTTGGTCAAATTAAATAACGTGGAATCACAGTGTGTGTCTGAGCCAACAGTCCACATGTATCAATGACTTCTCCACTTACTTTTACTATCCTACACTTCATCATGCCCTACTTACATTGACTAGTCCCAGATATGGCCCCAGGCAGTGATTCCCCTTCTGCCATTTTGTCTCCGTCTGTGACATCTGTAGACAGGTTTGTCTTCCCAGCTGAGTCTCCTGTGCCTCCTCTATCAGCCTCTTCCTCGTCATAGTCATCCTCATGGGAGGGGGTCTGAGGCGGGACTTTACAGGGGCTCTCTGCTTGGAACCTGGGTGAAAGGACCAATTAGGGTCAATTTAGTTGTGCAGTAAACCTGGATGTGTAGATAACAAACAACTTATTAAATTATGTTAAAATTCATTCAATTTAGAATTAATGCTTCTAAATACCAATTGCTTCAAAATCGTGTTTCAACGGATAAACCATGTGTAAATAATATCCTGTTAAACATGGTGGAAGTCTAATTTTATTTCCCTAAACAGCATTTGAGGGTATTGTTTTGAACGATGAATATTTCTGCAATGAATAAATTAATCTTTTACTCATCTTTTGTATGCATCTCTTAAATGCGCTATATGATTTTATTTTTAAATAAAGTTTGAATAAATACATTTTAATTTGTTTACATTTTTGTTTTTGTTAAAAATAAGAGATTGATCATCTTACCTGAGTCCAAGCATGGCGTCAATATAGGTAGCATGTCCAGCCTCCACCAGCTCCTTGGCAACATGGACGCCATCTGCCACAATGTCCACCTCCCAGTGGGCTTCTGTCACAAAGTCCCTGAAGATGATCTGGAGGTTTTTCTGGTACAAACATTCCTGGAAGAACACCACTGCTTCATCTGTCCACTGCCCCTCTGCTTTAACAGGTTTCACTCCCCTCAGGACACATGGGTAGGTCACCTTCGGTTGTCTTGTTAGCTCCTCCGGAAGCCTCTTCAGCTTCGAGCGCTCTTCATACACCACATCAACACAATGGCCGTAATCCACCAGATTTGCAACCACCACTGTTCTGTCGGCATGTATGACTTCAGCCCGGCACCACTTGTTCTTGGTGTCTGATCTCAACAGGCAACAGGAGCCTGGGATGCAGTGGGCGTCCGGAAGATGACAGGTCTCTTCAGGGAGGTTGTCTAACATGGTGGACACCGTATTCATTACGATAAGTAAGTCCTCCAGGACAACACAGAACTCAAAAGGAGTGGTGACCGCTGCTGCAAAGCCGCAATAGGCCTGGTCCATATTGACAGGAGCCAGGAAGAGCCGCTGAGGAGGGCTAGAGTCTAAGCAAGGCTCTCTTTCTTCTGTCACTGTCACATTTTGAGTGTCTGAGGGGAGTGGGGTTATCTCTTCAGTATGTTGCTTGGATGCTGCACTTCTTATTTGCTGAATAAGAAAGAGTCCGTTCATGACAATTTCGACCATCCAGAGGTTTTCATTTTGGGAGTAGGACATGAACACCAGCTTTACGTCCTTGCCTACCATTGGTCTGAGTGTTTCCTGCCATGCTTTGTGAGTGTCTTCTCCCAGGGGGAAACTGAGGCTGTTCCACTTGCACAAAACTGCAAGATCTGGGATTTGTCTGACGTCATGACATAGCTCTCTGAGGCAGCCAACAGTGCTGTCTTCTGTGGTTCCATGATCCACCAGGAACACCTGGCATTTGCCCTGCTCCACGTACCTGACAACCGCTCTGTGCCACTGGTAGTCCCTGTGTGATTTGATTATGCACTTGAGTCCTTCTTTCATGTCCTCCTCAGTTATCACCTCACACTTGTGTAGATTTTTAGCTATGAGACCTTTGAGCGAAGCCAACATCTCTGTGGTCTTATAAAGTCTCACATAAAAATCTCCATTAGGTAAAACAGATAAGAGTGTTCCATCCTCTGTCTCTTTAGCTCGAATAATCACAGGTAGGATTGCATCCATAGCATCTTTCTTCACTTCTACAGAAGATTGAATGTTAGTCATACTTGTTGGACCAGGCACCTTGGGAGAACCATTTGTGGTTTGGGTAGCTTTTCTGCTGTGGTGATCCCTGCATGTCTTATCATATCTAGTCGGTGATTTCGTAGTTGGCCTCTTCCGCATGAGCTTTTTACCTGTGGCAGTGAACATTACAATCTCAGATTCAATAATTGTCTGACTCTTTCCCTGTGTGATTGTGAAGGGGCTTTGCTCACAGGGTGTCTGTAGCTCCTCCTTTTCAGCTGGGCTCACAGGCAAAACAGGGGCCTCTTCTTCTTTTTCACTTACATTGCCATTTTCCACAGTCCTTTCAGGTGCCACTGGAGGAGCTGATCTCCCATCATGGACTTCAAAGTTAACTTCCCACTGAGCCCCACACTTACGGATAAAGTCAACCATGAGAGGTTTTCCCATCACTGCATCGGAGAAAGAGGCATCGGCCTCATAGAGATTTGTGTCTACTAATGAGCATGATATGCTTAGTCTTGGCTTGGAGAGACATTCTCCTGTCAAAAAGTAGGTCTTCTCTTTCCCCACAACGACTGTGTTTCCGTAGTCCACAAACTCAACTTCAAAACATCCAGCAGCTGCTTCATGGCCTTTCATAACAGCACGATACAGCGCACCATCCTCTTCATACTCAGCCAGAACAAGATCACCGATTCTCAAATCCACTGATGTGTTCTTCATCAAGGAATCTCTAAACAGCTCTGAATTGAGATCCTCCCCCATCTTTAAGATGGCTGGTTCATCCTCATGCATTTGAAGGAAAAAGCTGTTGACGGTGTCAACATGGGAGATATAACACAGAGCCCTCAATCCTGCTGTCACTTTGTTGTCTGGCAAACTAGAGAGTTTTGGCATTTCAGTGGCGCATGGAGGCTTCTCTGAAGTAGTGCTTATATCAAGGTGCCCAATTTCTTCCTTTTCTTTACCATTCTCCGCAGGTTTATTGGGAACATTGCTCTTTCCATTTGCTTCTTTATTGTTGCATGTATTCCGGACATCATGATATGTTGAGGCATTTGATTTGGAAGATTTTGATGATGATCTGTTATGGCAGTGGTTGCTGTGCCACTTGACTTTTTTGACTGGAGTCTTCGTCACTGGGCTCTTCATGTGGTTTTGGACTTTAATTTTGTGCTTTGTCTTTGTCCTGTATTTGTCAACACTCACAAACTTCTCCTTCGGTTTGGGTGTTAGACTGGCCATGAGTTCTTTCACTTTCTCATTAATGTGGAGTTCTCCATCGAACACATCAATGACAATTGACCCGTCTTCACTCTTTCCTACTACAACTGCTCGTACTGGTTTGTTGAGGATGGATTTCTCAAGAAAGTGGTTGACCTCTGCATAGATTTCTCCCTTTGGGACTTGAGAAAGGCTGCACCTCACAGCCTGCATGGGAGTGTAGATCAAGTCAGGTGAATCTCTGGGTATAGCCAAGAGATTGTTTTTCTCTGAGATGTACGTGTTTCCGTAGTCCACAAAAAACACTGTCAGATGCAGAGGTGACTGAACAGGGCCTGACATGCCCCTGTACCATTTCCCATCATAGAATTTTGCCAGGCACAGCTTTCCTTCAGTAGGCGTTATGTTGGCTTGCAGGATTTTCTGACAAACTGCTGAAACTTTCTCTCCAAGTTCCTCAATGACTTCACTGTTTCTGTCGAGCTGACAGTACATCTCCCCCGGACTGCTCACATGAGTGAAATAGACTTGTTCCTCACTTCCAATGCTCAGGTTGAACGAGGAGTAGCTGAAGGACTCTGGACGTACAGATGAAAGCAGCATTGCTGGGGTTGTCACCTCTCTTGCCAAGCCCTGTTCCACAAGCTTTTTTGTTATGCTCTGTTGAGTCTGAGAGTTGTGGAGGTCCACTACATTGCACAGGCCCTTGTTTTTCACATACAGTTGAGAAATAACACTACATGTTAGAGCCACAGTCTTGTCTTGCACAAAGTCCTCGAACAAACTGTAAGCTTCTGTGTTCCACTCACCACCGTTTCTGGGTTCAGTGGGTTCGATCAGGTTGTACAGGCTGCATCTGAAAGCTTGACTTTCCAGTTCAAGGTATTGTGGTAGTATTATCTGTAGATTGCATGCCTTGGTTTGGACAGTCATGCCACAGTCTACCAAGATCACTCTGACGCCATCTTTCTGTTCTCCTGTAATGCAGGCCCTGTACCATCTTCCATCTTCAGGTGACTTGGCAACACAACATGAAACACCAGGCTGGATAGGCACTGTGTGAGTTGTGTAAAACTGCTGAATCTCATCCATCAGTCTATCCAAGACAGGAACATTGCTAGCCAGCTGGCACCAGAAATCTGATGGAGAGCTGACATGAAAGCAATGGGCAGGGATGTCACTACCGGGCTTGAATTTAAGAGCTTTGAATGTAGCCGGAGGTCGGGGCTTTGGGATTTCATTTTTTTCTTGTGTGGTATAGTTTGGTATGTCTTGTGGGATTTCACTTTTGCCTTTTGTGACCTTTTCATTATTAAGCTTGCAATCCTCCCATTGCTCTATGATCCGGCTATATTCTTTTCTTGGGGTGAAACAACATCTCATACCTTGTCCGTTTGTATTTTTCTTCATTTGTCTTTTCTGGTGCTGGACAGGCTCGGAGGGAGTGTATTTCCAGTATTCAGCTTGATTTGAAGAGATCAGGAACTCAGTGATGCTCTGATTGTTGTCATTTCCCATCATATGAAGATCAACAACAAATCTGTCTTTTCTCAAGTGGACAACATGGACAAGCAGAGGTTTGTTTGACACAACTCGTCTGAAGAAGTTGGTGTTGGCGGTGGTCCAAACATCATCAATAGGAATGATGTCAATGAGAGTGCAATTGAGGGCAAATGCTGGTTCGCTGGCGAACTTCTCTGGTATCTTCTTGATCAACATGTGTGGCACTTTTTCAATGTTTCCAAAATCAATGAAAAGCACCTCAGCTCCATGTTCAAGAGTGTCTATTACTATCGCCCTGTAGTAATGCATATCATTCTCATACATGGCACAACAAAGTGTGCCCAGTTCAGGATTCTCCAGTACATCTTCATCTAGTTTTACTTGATTGAAGTGTTCTGCCATTTTGTTCATCATTTCTTCAAAGTCTTGATTGCGTTTTTGCGATCTCAACCAGAACTGATTTGGATTCAAGACATGTTCTACATAGCCCTCAAACACAGAATCCACATGTATTTCCTCGGCCTCAACTGAATTATCAAAAGCTTGAATCATGGCAGTCTCATAGTATAAACAGCCACCCTGAGGAAGGTTTTGCTTACTCTCAAACACTGCCTCACACTTCAGTTTAGGGATATCTTGGATGGGCTCTGGTTCTAATTTCATCAAATGACTATCTTCTGCACTGAGCACTGCAATGGAGTACAGATTCTGTCTTTCATCAAAATCTTTGATTTCGACATTCAAGGCCCCACCAAGCAAGCCTTTCTTCAGGAATTTCAGTTGCTCGGTTTTCACTGTCTCATCTTGCTCAGTCACACAGGAGAGCGAGCAGGAGAAAGCCATGATGGGTGTTGAGAGGAAATCAGGCGGCAACCCAAGGACATTCTCAACTTTGACAGATTCACAGAATCCATAATCGACAAAGAGCACTCTTACTTGAGAGTTCACAGGGAGGAATTGCACTAAGCCTCTGTGCCATTTCTCATCTTTGCCTTTAACTGCGCAGAGTAGACCCATGTTTTCTGGAGGCTTCTGACCGGGATCTTTGCTTCTGGACTCACAAGCTGCTGCCAACTTCTCTGACACTGCCTGAAGATCTGTTGCCATACTGGTCACCTGACAGTAAAACCTTCCAGGGTTAACTGCAGCAGTTACTCTCACCTTAACCTGTGTCCCTGCGCTCAGTTTAGGCCCACAGAATGACAGAATATCTTCAAATCCTTGTTTGCTGGATGGCTTGAAGGAGAACTCCTGGCCACCTGTCTTTTCAATTAACAAATCAGGGACAGGTTCAATGCTTTGTTTGATTGGCACCTCGGTAAGCATCTCAACCAAGAGAAGGAAAGTGTCTGTGTCCACATGCTTCCCAAAACCTAGCCTGATAAGATCCATGTTGATTTCAGGGGCTTCCAATATGAGGACTTTGTGAGGCAGAAGGGCTTGGATGTACCCTGTGATACTTTTGCCAATTAGGGACAAGAAGTACTTCTCCACTACAGGATCCCATTGGTCTCGAAGCGGTAGCATGTTTGCAAAAAAGCCGCAGACTATCTTAGGAGGAAGAGTGAACAGATCGTCTGAGCAGGAGGACAAGTGGGAAACGCCAACACTGAGGACATTTCCATAGTCTATGAGGTAAATATCGAACATATCCTTATGTCTGTTCTGAACCCTCCCTCTGTACCAGCGGGCTGAGATCTCATCTTCTACAAGGCAGAATTCCCCTACATCCACTGCAGCTTTCATCTTTGCTGTGTTCTGTATTTCCTCCTGCAGGATGTTGTAGTCTAATTCACATATAGTGAGATACTGTCCCTGGAAATGTACCAGGGTGGCTTCAGGGTTGCAGTCCAAGTGAGTTAGCTTGAGGTCCACTGGCCACAGAGCACATGGTGTAGATTGGCATGAATCCTGATACCTGCAGATTTAAGTACCTTATATTAGCTTTCAGGGTGACTCTTCAGCAATCTGGAATATTAAGTAAGCTACTTCTAGCATTTTCAAATTCTGTTTGCGTTTCTGAGTGCTTCAACCTCTACCAATGATTATTGACAGGGCCTGAAATTAACATTAGCCATGAGCCAAAGGCTTCACCCTTGACATCACCAGCTTCAGTGCATTCTCGTAGTGGAGGAGTAACAAACTTTTAACATCCGATCCTTTAGTGTTAGGAATGTGGCATTTAAAAATAGGCTAGTTAGCAAAACATATAATCCTCTTGTAAAACGTCACTTTACCTCTCACCCCAAATGCAGTACAAAGGACAAAATTATTGGTAAACGGGAAAGAAAAACACAGTTAATTTTTGCCATAGGCAGAAAAAGGCTTTTTTTGTTTGTAGTTTTTTAAATGACAACACTTGAGTGGTCTATTGATGTTTTAATTGTGTACATTTGCATGCCTTACATAACTGCTTTTGCATGACTTCATGTTTGATACAGGGTTACTTGTAATTTACTTGGGGCTATGTCTTTAAAAAATCCTATAACATTATTTTGGGAAATCTGAGCAAATTCTTAAAAAAATTGTTTTATAAAATCTTCTGGAGAATTTGTTTTAGTGAGGTCAGCAATGCAGACTTACAAAAAACTTTACTCATTCAGCAGTGTGAAAGTCATCCAGATGAGATACTAGTGAGAAAAAAGTTTCCTCTGACACTGGACTGAAATACAGAGGACCAATTCCTGTTTTGTAGGTGCGATGTTGTTATAGCATCATCATCTTAAAGAGTAACTTCTCCCCCAGGTCTGAGCGTAACTCCACCCACTGCATAATTTTGAAAAATGCTAAAAAGTGGGCAAGGGGCTGAGAGGGGGGGGGGGGGG